>VDFB02350388.1:186363-252660 GCA_007258455.2 Sequoia sempervirens
TGAACACACCAACCTATTTGGAAATTTGATGAAGTGCCTCTACCAAATCTCTTAGCTCACCTAAGACACACCAAATTGATTGCATTAGTCGATGTCTTAATTGTCAATCTCTACAAATTCTTTGTACTATATGAGAGAACATATCCCAACCTCCATGCACAATGAGAGAATAACTCTCCTCGAGAGTCCACTTTCCTCTGAGAGTCATCTTTCCTCCAAAAGGGTCAATATCTTTTTTTAGTGCTATAGGAACCAAATCTCTCCTCTAGCGTATAGTAGGAACAAAACAATGTAGATACCCTAACCCCACATATTTTAGAGGTTACACCATTCACAAAATGATTAAGTGCAGATACACTAACCCCACCTATTTCAGAGGTTACACTATCCACAAATACTTCTAAGAATTGCTAATCCCCCTCTTGCTCAATGAAGGGACACAAATGTGACGATGCTTCTCAAACAATCTACCATCTCAAAGTTAGAAGCTAGCTCAAGATTTGGAAAACGTCCAACCTCATTTGTTCTCTAGCCTCCTCTGTGACCTGCTTTAGAATCTAGCCAATAGAGGTAACATGTGAGTCTATGAAATCCCCATCAATGAAATACATGCATGATAATATCTCGAGAGCACAAGCAATACACGTGACCATATTCAAATGGGCATTGGTTTCAACCGATAATACACCCTCACAATATTTGTTTTATAAATGGCTAAAATTGCAATAATGAATAAACTCTTATGTATTCATCATTGTCTCATTGAAATATGTAATCCTAATGTTTGGCCTTTACCACTTTCCTAAACAATAGATCCTCCTCCTTGAACTCTTAATTTTTCAATGCTTACAATATAAAACTTATGTCCTATTACAAAGCAACAATCACATTACTACTTTTTTTTATCAATGTTTATAATTATAACATACTTTCTCTAAGCATTTTTCCGTTACATGTGACCTCTTTTCAAAATATTCATCTCTTTCAATAACAAAATAAGTTCTTTATGCTTTTTTTGCACATGCATTTAATTCCTTGTAATGCTATTGCAAAATTCAACCTTGGTTGTTTTGGAACTGCCTTGATATGCAACAAAATTTTAAAACAAAACATTATCAAAATTCAACGCTGGCGATTAGTCCAACAATCCCCCCCTTAGCATCCCCTGAGGGGATTCGACCCCGCGACCACAACTCTGATACCATTTGTTGGAACACGTTTGTTGTTGCTCCGAAAGATCAACCTGTTAACGCCCAATACAAATGCTAGAGATAAATGGATCAATGGGAGGCGGTTAGTCCATGTCCCGAATTCGAAGGGAGATGTTGGCGATTAGTCCAACAAATAGATGGGATTGTTCTATGAGTTGTCTATGTAGGGCCTGATTGATACATTTTTGCATTATGAAAATGGCATTTCTTGCCAACTATGACTTAACTCGTATTCTACAGAACATTGATTGTAGCATGGCAACTTTGCCTATGGTAGTTCTTGTATACTTAACAAGTTGTCCAATGTATGAAACAGGATAATCTTTGATTGTGAAGATGTAGAGATTTGCAATAGGGGATATGTATTTTGTAGATTTTATGACCATGATTCATCATTGGTCTATTATTTGACTAGGCTTATAGTTTGATGGGGGTCAACGGGCAGCACCCCTATCGCGATATAGGGTGGGGTTGAGGGGTAGATCCTCCGCCACCAAGCCCAAATGAAGACCTTCAAAACCACATAGACCTTCATAGCTCACACCATTTTTGTATTTTTTTGTAAATCTTTGATGGCCCTACCATAAACCAAACAAACATTAAAAGGTTGTAAGTTTTTTATAAAAAATGTAATTGAACTGTCGGATTAACATTTTACATTTTTTTATTATCTTTTTTTAACCTTTTTTTTCCCAATTGTGGTCGAGTCTACCCTACTAGACTTTCCGAGTTTGGTGAGTCTCCAAGACTGGTTAGCTACTCGAGTCTTGAGTCCTCAAGACCCATTTTGACCCACTCGCCTTGGGGCTTGTCGAGTCTTAGCGAGTCCAAGTAAGTCTTGTAAACTATGATTCATAGCCCTCTAATGCAATTCTTTGCATCATTTTGAAGGATATTGAAGGGATAAGGTCGATAAAGTTCGAGAACAACCCCAAGCCTTGGAGCTTGTTGGCATTTCAATTTGCACCTTTGGTGTGCGTATTGGAAATGAACAGCTATGCATAGATAAACTACTCTTCAAATTAGGGGGGAAAGCTCCCTCTTTTGCTGATTATGCGTAAAAAGTAGAGTAAACTAAATTCCTATCTTTTTATCTCAGCTGAGAGCACAAGGTTTATAAAACTCTTTGTGTTGCAGCTGAGGTTTTCTCTGGTTTCATAATCTCAACTACAACTAGGCCTAAATTTATAACGCTTCTATCTCCTTGAGTAAATTTAGAGCAAGAGGATTTAGAAGTAACGGGGAATGATTTGGGTAACTTAGACAAACTAGTTCTCAGAACGCATTCGAAGACTCATTGCTCTTTCAGATGTATGCTGAAATAGAGTTTATGAAAGTAAAACATCAAACGATAAACTAGATCTCAGGATTCCCTCGAAGGCTCATTGCTCTTTCGAGGTGTAGGCTAAAATGAAGATTATTGAAAACAGAACATCAAACGATAAACTAGATCTCAAGATTCCTTGAAGGCTCATTGCTCTTCGGTGTAGGCTGAAATAAAGATTATAAGGAAACAACATCAAACAATAAACTAAGCTCAAATTCCCTCGAAGCTCATTGCTCTTTCGAGGTGTAGATCGAAACAAAGATTATAGAAACCATAGTTGTAAGGACTCGGACTCGCCCTGACTCGGCAGCCCAAAATATGACTCGGACTCGGGGACTCGGCACGGACTCGGGAAAAGACTCGGCAAGGACTCGGCAAAAAAAAAAACCGTAGTTTTACAAAAAAACAAGAACAAATTAATACATTTAGAGAACATAAGATCCTAATTTGATTATCAAACACTCATAATTCAAAGATTACACATGTCATATGATCATCAAACACTCAATAATTGAAATTTAATCATTCATAATTTCATAGTCATCAAATACTCATAGTTTCAATGTATAACAACATCATAAGTTTATAAATGTTTACATATAATCATGTTAAAAAGAAGAAAACATTAATAACCACATGTAGTCTACATCTTCCTCTTTCCCCTCCCAATGGTAGCCAATTTTGAAGGCCTAGAACTAGAAGGTGCCCGTGCTATAGTATCCAAATGAGGACTAGGAGATCGAGAAGGGGAAACATGATATTCAAATGTGTCTTCGTCGTCCTCCATGGCATCCAATCTTGCTGCTTCTTCTTCTTCTGCTGCTGCTCTCTCTAATTCAGCAAGATCCTCATCAGTAAGTAAGACATCAGCCTCATCATTTTGTTCATTAATAGTCCATTCACCATATGGATCAATGTCATCCAAGTCGATGGACTCATGTGAAACACCCTCCACCTTTCTAGTTCGAAGGCGAAGGTTGTACCGAACAAAAACTAAATCATTTAAGCGCTGCTGAGTCAACCTGTTTCTCTTCTTTGTGTGAATGTTCTCAAATAGACTCCAATTGCGTTCACACCCAGAAGCACTGCATGGCTGCGACAAGACACGTATGGCTAGCTTTTGAAGATTTGGTGTGCTAACACCATAGTTTTCCCACCATAGATCTACAAAAACATGTTTAAAAAATATAAGTATTAAGAAATAAGAATAAAGTAAAAAATCTATATGTAAGAATCAAGTTTCTAATTTCATTTTTTACCTGGTTGCTGTTTTCCTCTTCTTTCAATTGCTTGTTGGGAGGAAAAGAGTCTCCCCTCTGCACCCTTGTAAACCTTGAATAGATAAAAGAAAAAGTAAATCAAATATAGAAAATTCATAGATAGTCAAGGCTCAACATTGCAATTTCATAAATAAGATATAACAAATCTCACCTCCAACTCATCAAGCACCTTATCTCTCAGCTCATGATCAGGCACCATCCTATCAATGCATGTGACAAGACCATCCATGACCTCCTCATCCGCCTTAAATGTTTCTGAGAAGTAGAACTTCGGATTCAAGAAGTAGGCAAAGGCATGAATCGGCTGGTGGAGTTGGTGTGTCCATCTTCGATCAATGATGCGCCATATGATTTCATATTTCCTTTTGTTGCCACCATAGTAATGTGATATGGCCTCTTTGGCCCTATCCATGGCCTCATAGATGAAACCCATTGGCATGCCACCATACGAAGAACCCTCACCAAAGGTTCTGTCACCTAAAAAAATGAAAACAAATGTTAAATTATAACAAAATTAACCCCTCAAAAAATAAAAACAGCAAATAGATTATCATGTATAATTTTTTTTTGTGTGATTGCTACTTACCCCCATCAACTCCTCTCCATTTTTGATGAATGTCTCATCAAAAACTATGGCAACAATCCTCTCCCCTTCAGGTTTCTTGTAAAATGAGGACTCCTTCCAAGCATCGGACACGAACATTTGCTTGAGATGACCAATGGCACCAAGAATGCTTTGCAATGTGAGGAAGTGGCTAGCGAATCGTGTCACTCCAGGTCGCACAAGGTCCTTGCCATTTGTGAATTTCCTCATCAAAGAAAGCACCCAAGTATGGTTGTAGATAAATTTTGTAACATTTTTTGCATCTTCAACCACTTTTTTGACCCATGAAATCTTCCCAATGTCCTCTAGCAATAGGTCCAAGCAATGTGCAGCACATGGAGACCATACAATTGTGGGATGCCTCTCCATAAGTAGTCTACCTGCAGCTACATAAGCAGCTGCGTTGTCCGTGATGATTTGGACAACATTATCAACTCCAACCTCTTGGACCACCTCATCTAACAGATTGCATAAAGTCTCAGCATTTTTGATTTCATGGGAGGCATCCATTGATTTTAGGAACACCAATCCACCATTAGAGGACACTAAAAAGTTAAGAAGAGTTCTATTTCGTCCATCTGTCCACCCATCAGATAAAATGCTGCAACCTTTTCTTCTCCAAAATTTCTTTTGCTCATCAACCACAAGCCGTGTATTCTTTACGGCTTCCTCTAGCAATGGCCCACTCAAATCTCTAGATGATGGGGTCTTAAACCCCTTTCCTGCAACTGTAAGGGCGTTCACCAAACCTTCCCAATATGGGCTGTTTGCAACATTGAAAGGTAGATTATTGTAGTACCAAAAGTTTGCAGCAGCCATCCTAGCTTCATGATGCTTTTCCTTATTCCAACCGGTACCTTCAAGTGAAGGTTGTGCTCCTGGAACATTACGTGGAATAAAATAATTTGGTCCTGATGAAGGACCCTGGTCAGCACTAGCAGTAGAAAAGGAACCATCAGGACTCTCACCAAAAGATGAATGTGGAGCACGAAAGCTTGGACTTGCAACACCACGGGATTGGGATCCACTCATCGCAGCTGCTAGGGCATCCTTTGTTTTTTGTCTTTCATCTTTTTTTATCTCATAGTCAGCAAGAAGGGCCTTCATCTCTCTAATAATCTCAGGAGTAGCTTTCTTGCATCCCTCCACATTTTGCCCAGGTATTCTAGCAAGGTGGTATTTTAATCTGTTTACTCCTCCTGTCATCCATTTATCACATTCAGTACATGTCACTTCACCTTTTTTATCTCCTGGAATTCCATACTTCCATGCAGGGTCTCTTTTATTTCCCCTTGGATTTGAAGATGACATTGCTGGAAGTTCAACATGGAAAACAAAAAAAAAATCAGTTAGGGTTTGCTAAAAAATCAGCAAATAAATATGATTCAAAGTTTCAAACAATTGCAAAAATAAAAGAATGCAAAACCAAGCTAGAAATTGTAGGAATTAGGCTATTAAAGAAAATAGAAAAAAATTTGGCAGCATTTCCCCTTATTTCTCTTGAATTTTTTGATTTTGAATGAAAGAAAATTAAAAAAAAGAAGTGTTAGATCACTTACTTGACTCTATTTTGATCCTTTTAGCTCGTTCTCTTGGCTTCAATCAGCTCCAAATCAATTTGCAGACCTGTATTGGCAACCTAGACTGTGAAAATGAAACAAAAAATAAAAAAAAAGAAGGCGTTTTTATGTTTTATGCTGTCCAGGCCCTGGAGAGTCTGGCTCGGGACTCGGGAGTCGAGACTCTGGACACACAGTCGAGGCCCAGTCGACTTGGAGGGCTGGGGACTCGCGAGTCCGTGGCGAGTCCGTAGAGTCCTCAAGAGTCTGCAAACTATGATAGAAACAACAATATTGAAAATTTGAAAGATCTTCAGAATTTTGGATCAAAGACTCAATGTACTTTTGATTTATTTCCTCAAACTCAATCAATGATTACACGTTGGTACAACAAATTGTATGAAAGAAGACAATCATCCAACATACGATCAACCAAATAAATCCGACAAAGATTCAACGCAAGTACATGAACAATAAGAAAGCTAGCAAAAATAGCTTAGTGTTTTGTTATCACAAGTATGGTTAAACAATAATGAGCGAAGGTTGCTCTTATTTATAGACACTCAAAAGAGTAGGGAACCCTAAATCTCCTTGAGTTAACATTCAGTTCTTGCCAATCAATAAGATTTATTCCTATGTCTAAACAAATGTAACTTAAAGTTAACTGGGAAGACTACTTTAGTTAACTGATTCTAAAACTAGATAGAACTCCACTGTACAAAGGTATCTCTAAAAATAGACATGCATGAAAGGTGGGACAGCAAGTTAACTTGGAAAAGGTGTCAAGTTAACTGCTGTGTCAAATGCTATCTTTGGAAAAGGTGGGACGTCCTAATTGGTAGTTCACAGGTTGCCATCTTGAGCAAGCATCTCCTCCAAGAAGTTGTTAATTGCCTCATCATCTGGAGCATTAATACTCATCTGAATGATGTGATGTCGTCACAACATATCCTTGCCACCTGTGATCTAATTCTGTAACTCCCTTCTCCTTTCAGCTGCATCATCAAACTTTGCTGACATGGCTGCAACTTGAGTCAACCTGCAGTCAACAGGGTCACCGCTGAAATTACTACGGATGATATTCTGAAACTTTGACTGCACGTCGCCAAGCTCAACATACTCACCATCCTCATGTTGATACTGGCAAGGGACTTGTGATACGAAAGTTCTTATGAACTTGATAGCACTTGCGACCTTTTCTCTACTCTCAATCAACTCTGCAGAGATTACCTCGTAGGTTTTTACCTTGAAGATTAGTTGTTCTCTCCAAGTAAGAAGTTTTTGTTTATGCTCTTCTACAGTGACTGAATCGTAGGCCATCCTCAAATGAGAAATCATGATTACATCTCGAGGCTTCTCTCCCACTATACTCATCTTTGATTCCTGGATTTTTGTGCGAAGGTCGTGGGCATTATACCTCAATTGGTACAACTCTGCAAGTACGAACTGGCCCCTGGTGACGAACTCTTCTACCCAGTCTTTGAGGTGTTTACCATAAACAACCAACTGACTTAGTTGATTTTGCTTTGCAGGTAATTCCAGCATTTGCGGAAGCAAGGCGATGACGTTTAAGGTACGGTAAAGGAGGTTGGAGATGTATTGCCATAGCTGCTGGTTTTCAGCCTTGAGGGCTGCTTTTTCTTCATCATCTTTAACCACTCTTTCCTTCATGCTTACTGCTGCAACCTCAAAGAGATCTACATCAGCCTGGCGTGTGCTTTTACCAAGGTTGGATTTCACCAAAGTGAAGTCGTCAACCTAGAATTCATCCGCATTTTTGTCCTCAAGTGGTGCAGCGATCTTAATAACAATCTCGTTGTCAACGTTCTCTTCCACATGAACTTGCTTTTTGAGCTTCTTTTCTGACGTGTCTTGGTAGACATTGTCGAATTCTGCAAAGTTCAATTGGTAGGACGACTTTCTCCTCTTCCTACCTAGGAGGTCCTCAAGCCAAGACGATGAGTCTTGGCTAACTTTGTTGGAAGGATGAGTTCTAGTCCCATCAACTCTTGATGAGTGAGATTGTGTTGAGATGTCACAAGTTGGTGAATTTGGCTCCAAGTCGATGTGAATTGGAGACGGCTGCGGTGGTGGTGGAAGAATGGGATGTTCTGCTTCAACCTTTGGCATTGTTTCAACGGTATCTGTGGCTGCAACAAATTGTGGCTCTTGCTGATTTACATCAACAACCTTCATCTTTTCCTTTGTATGCCTTGACATTTTGTTTCCCTCAGGAGGGTTACTCATTGCCTTAGTCCTCGGTTTTGATCTTGAAGTGGAAGGTAGTGTGGTTGTAACCGGTGGCGGCTTTGTGATTGGAGTGACTACCTTACGCGTCCTCTTGCTGTCCAAGAAAAGCCTGTTGTTCCTTACAACTCTGCTTGTCCTTTCCTCAACGGATGTGCTTTCCTTGGCATACCAATCAATGGATCAAAGTGGCTGCAAGTCAATTTGATCTCTGAAAAATGTGGGAAGTATGACTTCCCCATCATCATCATCTAATAATCCTTGCACATCCTCTGACAAGAATCAACAATCTGTGGAAGAGTGAATCTGCTATAGTTGCGCCTGCGCACTTCGAACTCATCTTCACAGCTAAACCAATAATCCTCAATGGAAGGTTTATGTGAAGAATGGTGGCCAAGGTGAGCTGGCAAGTGACCCCAAGGATCATATGAGCGTCTTTCAATGAGAATCTTAAGATTAAGCTTCGTCATCTCATTGCTCATAGCCTTGGTGTCAATTGTTGATCTACAGTTGTAAATACCCATTTGAAAAGGAAAGTTGGCAGCTGACTTGCGTTTATTGCACAGATTGGTGTGGACTTCATGCAACTGCCGTAGAAATTCCATGAATACCACCTTATCTGATGGATAATGGGGTAACATGGCTTGATGACTTGAGTAACCATATATGCAAATGCAGTTAAACGTGGGGATTTGGATGAACCAATCGGCCCAATCTACCATTGCCAATTTGGCTTTTGGTGAAATGCGTATATGTAACTCATGATCAAGGTCCCTCACTCTGTGCATTAAGAACTGGTCATTCACTCGCTTGAAGTTTCGTTTTGACTGTGAAAATTCAAGCTACGAGAAATGTTGATGAACCTTTTGCACACCTAGAGTTCCTACAGTATTCAACCCTCTAAACTGGCCTTGAAAGGCTATCAGATATATGAGATATGAACGCATATGGAATTCATGGGCCTTGAAGAATCCAGTCATTTGGTTGTGGAGAATGTCGCTGATCAAGGAAGGCCAGTCATAGTGTTCTTTGCTGTTGACAAGTTGAGACATGATGTAATACATCCATGGCTGAAACTTGTTTGTTTTTGCTTGACTGGTGACACGGTTGAGTAGAGTGATCATGATTACGTACTCGGCTCTAAATTCTCCACGTCCCACGTTCTTTGGCAAGCTGTTTCTTTTCTCTTTAAGCCACCTTTCTGCCATTCTTTTCTGATATTTTTCCTTTGACGTGTTGAATGCCCTTTCACACTCCATTGATATGACCAAGTTGTTTGCACAAGGTGGAATAGCAAAGCATCTCTCTATATCCTTTGGCTTGAGACTGCAAATTGTTCGTCCATCAGCTGATTGGATTTCCCGTGAAGTGGGGTTGTAATGCTTTATACAAGCGATTGCAAATTTGATGCTCTGTGCTGAGATGGGAAATGAGGCTTCCTCAAGCAACCCAGATTGCTCGATATTTTGCATTGTGGTGTGATATACGCCATCTAGCTTGTCCAAATCAACTTCTGGGTGTGCTTGATGCAAATTGGTGTTAGCTGTCTTCAGGAAATCATGAAGCAAGACCGATTTGATCTTGAATTCAACTTGAGAGAATTGCATTTTGAAAAATTTCAAGTATGACTGGGCACACGACACTATTTGAACAACTTTTCACAAAGACTAAAAGTAGCTTCGCCGAGGGGTAATTTTTACGAAAAATTTTAAGACGTGGGTTTTGTTTAGAATATCTTTTTGAACAAACCCAAAACGTCAGATTTTCGAAAAGACGACTTTTTCTTGGGCATGCAACAACCCCTCAGAGGCAGAAGCTGTGGAAGCTATTTTTCTCGGAAAATTTTGGCACATGGGTTTTGTAGGCGCCTCTGTGCTAAGCAAACCCAAAATGTCAGTTTCTGAAAAAGATGACTTTTTGCAGAAACCCTAAAAATGGGGGGAGTGGAGCAATTCTTTCAGAAAATTCTGGCACGTGGGTTTTGTGGCCAATGCTATGCTGAATGAACCCAGAAGGTCAGATTTGTGAGAAAATGGAGTTTACTTGGATGTGCAAGAAAACCTAAGACAAAAGTAGAAGTTTTCACAGAAAAATGCCAATCTTCAAGAACAACGCCTTATGGAAAGACCCGATATGATGAAATTCTGGAAAGAAGATCTTCTGTCTCTGAAAAGGGCATCCTGGAAAAATAGAGTCTGGAAAATTGTTCCTTTGTGCAACTTGAACCTGGAAATATGAAGAACACTGAAAATGGCCTCCGTTTGATCCTTCAAATGGCGTTGTGGAGAAAAATATGTGTTTGCTCTTCAACTTGGAAAGAATAATGAAGAAAAGACGCCTAGATGCTTGATAAATATCAATTTGGAGGTGGAAGCATCAGTTAGGGTGCCAAAACCCTGATTAAGGAGTTATCTCGCGTGATTGGAAGTTAACTGAAAGAATCTCCACCAATTTTGGGACACCTAGGCATGAGGAAACCTTCAAAAATCGTAACTCAAGTCAAACTGGGCCCACTTTGACTTTAGGCATCCAAGTTTCTCCAGTGTTAGAATATTTTTAAAGAATTTTGTCTTTTTCTGTGATGAACTGCCTTTGTTTGATCTTGAATTCTAGATGCCTGATTGATCTTGAGGCTTGGATGACAGATTCATTGCAGAGTTGGATCAACTTTGAAGAGACGTTCTTGGAAGCAACAAACCTTGAAAACTGGTTATGATGGCTTAAACTTCTAGGAACCTTCTTGAGATTAGGTGCTTTTTCTTGCCAGACTCGAGCAATTTTCAAAGATTTTCAAATTCCTCCATTCTTGACCTTCTGTGCTTTGATTTGCAATCACCGGTGATTGATGATTCCTGTGAACATGCTGAGATATTGAATGGAAAACCAGTTCAATTCCGGAAAGGATGACTAGTATTGCAAGTTCTGAAAGTTGATTAAGAGGGTTCAAATTTCTAGGCGCCCCTGATTTGCAGGGGCGCTTTTTTTCTTTTGAGACAAGTATCACTTTGTAACCCTTCATGAAATGCTCCAGTTTGGTCTTCGTCGCAGGATGTTTGATTGCTTGGTTGAATTTGCTGACAGTCTCGTCGCAGACCCTGATTGTAACTGAGGACTTTTTGGGAGTTGCAAACCTGAAAGCTGCATTTGGTGCTCCAAAAAGTTGGGCACCTTTTACTAGAAGGGTGCATTTTCCTTTATACTTAGCCAATTTTTCACATTTTTCAACTTGCCTTGAATTTCAACATTTCCCGCTCTATCTTCGTTTATGAGTGTTTGACAGGTCCTGAGAGCTGGCAGCTGGATTCATTGCGAAGCTGGAAGGATTCTGAGTAGATGTCTTGGAGAAGACAACTGCTAAAAAATACATTTGACTACTCAAAATGTTGGGCGCCCTTGGCCAGCAGGGGCGCTTTTGCTTTGATGTTCATCAATTTATACTCCGTTTCACTTGTTCATTTGATCAATAGCTACTGCCGTTTGATATGTCCTCTGAGTTGGCGAACATATTTGTTGCGAAGCTGGGCTGAATCCGAAAAGATCATTTGGATATGGCTAATCCAAAGGTTGACTTCTAAATGCTCTTATTCTTGGGCGCCCTTGGCCTACAGGGGTGCTTTTCCCTTGATTGATTGCCATTTTTGATGACTTTTGCTTTCAGCATCTTCCGCCTTTGCCTTCATTTGCCGGTGTTTGATGAATTTGGTGAATTTGCTTGATGATTCGTCGGAAAGCTAGCAGAATTCTGAAGAAGACGACCGGTTATGCAATTCTTAATAACTGAAGTTGGCCTCTTGAATTCATGGGCGCCCTTGGCTAGCAGGGGCGCTTTTATCTCCAGTGTTTGTCATTTCTTGATGACTTTACTCTTCTTGCGCTTTGCGTTCACCGTGTTGCTTGACTGGGTTAATCACTGTTGTTGATGACGCGAACGCGTTCACCGTTGTGATTGCTTTCATCACTTCACGTGCACGAGCATTGAAAATTTGACCAAGGTGTTGACTGCAAAGGCATCTCCCTTGTGAGAGGTGTGCATCTTCCAGACTTAAGTTTATTTTTTTGCATTTTTCAACTTTTGAAGTTCCCCTCTGTGTCTTGCGCTTTGCGTTCACTGTGTTGCTTGACTGGGTCAATCACTGCTATTGATGATGCGAACGTGTTCACTGTTGTGATTGCTTTCATCACTTCACGTGCATGAGCATTGAAAAGTTGACCAAGGTGTTGACTGCAAAGGAATCTCCCTTGTGACGAGGTGTGCATCTTCCAGACTTAAGTTTATTTTTTTGCATTTTTCAAAATTTGAAGTTCCCCTCCGTCGTTGAGCATCTTTTCGAACATCTTTCGCCATAAAATCATTTGTGCAGCATCTGAGGCTTAGATCTTAATACCTGGTACTGGCTATTTGCCATTGATGACCTCAGAGGTCCTATCTTTTCTCTTGAAAAAATGAAATAGACCCACCAGAGCAAAACTGACTTTTTTGTGATTCTGACTGGACCAATGTCTTTGTGACGAGGAATAAGCCAATCAAAATCATTTTGAGTCATTTTTGATAAGGTCCTATTTTTAGGGTTTTTTCTAAAAACAGAGGCCTGAAACCCTAATTTTCAAAATTTGCCAGTATCCTCCTGACAATAAACCCACAAAAGCCCATGCTTCGTTTGACCTAAAATTGACTTTTGACGACAATTTTACAAGATTTAGATCGTTTTTACCAAAATGCCATATTGAAGCAAAAATTTTATTTTGGGTACAACATAGTTATTTCTTAAATCCCTCCCCTATGGGCTTGGGTCATAGGGGCATGCTTCGCCCAAGGATTGCCTACATACTTGCTTCCAAACAAGATCAAAGTCACATGTAGTTCTCCTAGGATTTCAACTACCAAAATGAGACATGCACTTTCCCAAGTTAAGATAATCTATATAGATACTAGACAACCATTTTTGTCACATACATCAACAAGGTATATGCCTTACTGTTTCTCAAACTTGGTTGATAGTTATCCCTAGACAAACCAAGGATGGGCTTAATGAAGGAAGACCATGTAAATTAAACATAATTAAAACACATATGATCTTACTCTAATGAATTAATTCAATGAGCTAAGATGGCCATTACTAGGATCAAGGTCTTCAAACTACTTCTACATACAATGGTCCCATTATCAACCATCTTATAATTAGTTGAGTATTGAACTATCACCCTTCTTAATCACACATCATAGACAATAGGCACTTATAAGGACAAATTGTCCAAATCAAATTCTTGCATATAAATTAAGCATAATAGCATAGTCAATATAAAACAAATATAGTCATCTCATAGCCCAAAGTGGTAGCACTCAAAATATTGTCATGATGCAACGACAATGCAAAAGCCTTGATAAGGCTCCAAGTGAAGTTCCTCTACAATATGGCTCAACAATATCAAGTATCATAATAGTATATGACATCATCCTAGATGGAACACACAAGGCCAGTAAAAATCCTTTTAACATCAAAAGATGTAACACAATAGTTATAAACTTGCTTTAAGCATGATCAATACTTGAGTCAAACTCAAAACAATTGGCAACACTATGCTCATCATATCTTCATATAAAGATATATACTGCATAATTTTAGTATTAATAATATTCCCAACCTTATGGGGTAACCCCATATTCTTGTAATAGTCTAATTCATGGACTAAATAGTACTTTGCCATAATTTATACTAAATATGACCTTAATTGTCAATAATTGAAGATTTCATATGGCAGCAATAGGTTGGTGAACCGACCCTTATTCTCAGATTTCAATGGTCATAAGATGCAGAAGCATCACAACTCATAGAGGATCTTTCAAGATTGAACATCATGCAACTCGCGAGCAACCCGACACAACAAAATAGATGTAGGGTCTTTAAACTTGATGAACAGTTCTCACGGTTTAGTACCCAACAATGGTATGAACAATTCTTAGTTCAAGCATTTTAGAAGGATAGAGATCCTAAGGGAATTAGGCCTCAAATCAATCACTAATTCTTTTTGGGTAAATCCTTCACAAAATTTCCCCAAATTTTGATGGCTACAAGCTACCCTTTCAGCCCTTGTCTATCACAACTTAGCACTTCCTACACCTTTGTCAAGCCAAGTGATGACTAATAATGATATTAAACAAGACCTATCTCAACAAGGACCTTATAGAGAATCAAAGGTTATAAACTGTCATAAACTACTAGAATAATTATAATTGACCTATCAACAATTAACTATCCAATATTAGTTTACATACCTATGGATGTGATGATCTAATAGGTTTCATATAGTCAAAATGTAGGTAAATTGCACTATTGCTAGGATAGAGTTTTTATTTTTATTTTTATTATTTGGGTTTAGAACAAGATATCTTACAACATATAAGGTACAAATTACACATAAAACAATAACAATGAATAATCTCATACTTGCTACTCCATAGTGTCTCAACCCCCTCCACCATTTTCTAATAAGAGATCATTTAATTTTTTTGTCACTCATAATTATATTACAGCCAAGTATAATATTCTTCTTATAAATATGTCTAGTTAATCACAATATGCCAGCAAGATGATAAAGGTCAAGGCTGATAGTAATTTACAGAAATATCATCCTCTTGTATGGTTAAAAGTTAAAAGTTAAAACCAAGGAAAAACATAATTTATACACTCATGATATAGTCATTTCACAGATTCCCCAACCTTCTTAGTGATTGTCTTGTCTAATCAATTCAAACTTTCACTTAAGAACTTTTCAATTAAATGCTAATTTCACAATCTGGTTCCATGTCATACAAATTCGGTTCCATATTTTAGAGATGTGCATTACTTTTGACAGCAACAATGCCCATGCCAAATTGCTTAACTTGAATGCTTGATAACAATGAAATTTGGTTCTTTCCCCAACTTGAAATAGGGTGTAGACATTTATCACTGCTTTGAGGACTAATATATTCCATCAACATTTGCAGTCATAACTGCTTGAGTAATCACATGTGCAAAATATAAAGGCATCCGCAAGGCTAGTAATATAGTCTCCATATTTATTACACAGGGCAAGCTCACAAGGAGCAACATAAATACTCTTTTCCTTCTTTTTATTCCCACAAACAAATATAGCTAAGTTAAAGTCATTCTCTCCTTTCAACAGTTTGATTGCACACCTTGTGATAGAGGGAGTTTCTAGAGTCTTGGCCAACATATGAAGAGAGCAACAACTCATTCATCTATATTTATGCTTTGATGGACGTCCATCACTTGTTCAAAAGCTCTCATTGCAGCACAGGCAGGGAGGATTCCGACAAAGATTATGGAGCCTAGGCTTTATTCTTGCCAATAGAGTTCCCCAAACCTTTTTCCACAAATTGATTTTGTGCAGATCCTCCCCTCATGGTATTCCATGAGATTGCATTTCTCTACTCCATTCTCATCCAACTTGTAGACATGATTAAAAAATAAGAGAGGGGTACATCTTTCTGCCATAATGGTGTGTTGAACAGAGGCCCCCTCCTCCATCTCCTTACCAAGCGCCTATGCTTGTGCCTTACCTCCCTAACTACCATTCTGTAAGATTTTATGGATGTCCACATCCCTATTGTCCTGTCCTAAGAATGTGATAATGAGAAGGGGGGTAGGGAGCTATGCGTTATTTAACATTCTTGTCTACCTCCCCCCAACCCCCCTAATAGCATTTAGTTTTTCTTATATATTTTATTGTCCATGCAATGTCCTATATGGAAATGTTCTCCTATGGGGGATGTGACAGCTAGTTAGTAGATAATGAAGACATTTGTCTTTATTACTGCCCTATTGAGGACCAGATTGCAAACATAATGACTAAACCACTTCATAAAGATAAATTTGTCAAGTTTAGAGATAAACTCTGAACTGTATTTGGTTTAATCATTAAGATATATTATTAATATTATTAATTGTAGAATATATCTTAGCATTATGGTTTAGTCATTAAAAAAGGGGTATTAGATTAATGTAGATTAATAGGAGAATATATCTTAGCATTATGGGATTAGTTTTTATATTTGTTATTATTGTGCTATCATTAGCACATAGTTGTAATTTGTTTTATGTAGGTTGTAGGTTGTTGGGAGTTTGTTCCCAAAATAATACGATTGGCTGCTTCATTCTTTGGCTTATATAATAAGCCATTCTACAATGTAATATTCATCAGTTCAAGAATATAATGATAATACTAGACTGTAATCTCCCCTTCTCAGCAGCGATCAGTATTGTTGACCGCTAGCCTATCTCAGAGGCCTGTAGGCTAGTCGGAAACTGAAATTAGGGTTTCCACTTCTGAGGAGGTTTTGAGGTCTTGCATGCGAGAGTTTCTAACGCATGTCTGGTGGAGTTTTCTGGGTTTTTGGAGAGCTTCGTGATAGGGTAACATGCATGACAGGATATTGACTTGCATTCTCAGCTGCTTTTGGAGGCTTGCATGTTGGAGTTTTTTAGTTTGGATTCTGGATTCCTTCTAGGTTTTTAGAGTGCTTCGTGGTGATGTGACATGCATTAGGAATAGTGGACTTTTTTGAACTTGCTATTTTTAGTAAGTTACGACGGCTGCTCAGTTTGTGCTGAAAATGAGTTTGGAACAACTTACTATTTTTAGTAGTATGCTATTTTTAGTAAGTTCTATTTTTGGCCATGTTGTTTTTAGCAACAGTTCAACAGTCCGGAGTAGTGGCTATTTCTGGCAGGTCAGATTGGGCAGTTGGTCTTTCCAGCATCCTTGGAGCTATTTTTGGTAAAATTGGAGGAGGTAAAATATTTAAATATTTTAATTGGCTAAGGCTTGGAGCCTTGGATTATTGAAAAATGATAAAGTCATATTTTAATGCTTATGTGGGACGCCTAGCTTTGGAGGAGTAATATTTTATAAAGTATTTCCTTAAATACTTGGGACGCCTTCTTGGAGGAATATTGCAATTTTAATAAAGTTCAGAGGTCTTATGAAAAGGACGACTTGGAGGAATATTGCAATTTTAATAAAGTTCAAAGGTCTTATGAAAAAGGACGACTTGGAGGAATAAGATGAATTTGCATTTGAATTTGGATTTCCTTTGGGGGGAAATGTAATTTGAATTTGGGCGCCCTTCTAGAAGCTTCTGGAGATTCACAACAAATCTATATAATGAGGCTCTTGCTCCTTCATTTCTCATCCATGAAGAAAATATACTGTTATGTTGCCGAAATGGTGAGTGAGTTGCTTCGAGGAATGCATACCTCCTAGCTTGACTTAGCTTCTTGCTTGAAAGATAGCAACTAGTTAAGATTAAGGCTGTTCTTGACACTTGAGAGCAGATTGAGCACTTGAGATGGAGTTTTATGGAGTTTTTGAGTATTTCTGAGTTACTAGTCTAGTATAGCTGAAAGTAGTTTTTGCTCATAAGTCTTAGAATAAATTTTATATTGTTCTAGGTAGTTTGCATATGTCATTGTCATCCTTGGGCGCCCCTTTTTGGGAGAGTTTCAGATTTTATTATGCAGACTTGGATTTTATCTTGCAGAAGTTGCCCCTCTTGAGGCCGTACCACTTCATCTTGCCTGACAAACGTTTAGAAATTCATTGAGTAGTTGTTGCAGCCATTTCTTGGTCATAACTTGGTCGCCATCTTCCTAGGAGTCCATTGCACTTGGTCTCATGTCATTTGAGTGAGTTTGGAGTGAGTTACAAGCATTTTAGTGGGTCTCAGTGTTGCTGGTTTGTGCACTTTCAGTTGCAGGTCTGTCATATTAGATTGTAGAAGTTCAGATTTTGGGTTGCCTTTTCAGTGTTGCTAAGTCTTAGATGTTGGAGAAATAATCTTGCAACTGTGGCATTGATTTGACTATTGTAATACTTTGTAATTTGCAGATTGTTGCATTGTAAGGCTGCAAATAGTAGTACTATTTCAGTCATCTAATTCTGCAGTTACTTAGTTCTCTTTAAGCAGCAAACATTAACAATCTTTGGATGGTTTACCACCAGAGAAGGCAAATGAAAAAACACACTTAAGCTCTTGGATGGTTTACTGCCAAGAAGGGGAATAAACTGATTGTTATTTCATTATAATAGCTCCCATTGAATAAGTGGTCGAGCCTTCTTTCTTTTAGTTCCTCTTTCGCTTTTGCTGAATAAGTGGTCGAGCTTTCATTTCAGTATTGTACTTCATTTGAGCACTAATGACCCCCTTCGCCATATGTTAGCACCTCACCCACCTCGGGTCTTGAGTGCACATTCTTGGTGTTGGGTTACTTTCCAATATTGTAATCTTTCAATTTCTACTGATGATCTTTGGCGCCATATGCTCACACCTTGCCCTACGTTGGGATCCTGGTGTACATTCTTGGCGAAGAGTTACTTTTCAGCAGTTGATTTGGATTGAGCTAACCTTAACAAGTGCTTGTTGTATTGGGTTGTTTATTGAAAAATTGGTTTGGCTCATTACAATTGTATCAGAGCCAAAGTTCCTGCCATCCTATGGAAAATTTTAGTGATTCAATTGTCAGATGAGTGACAGAGCTATTAGATACTACATACAGAGAGAGATGACTATAGAGAAGTCTATATCAGAGTTGATACAGGAACTGGCCACGCTTATGAGAGATCCTGACATTAAAGGGGCATACTCATGGGTTGCTGCAAAATCTAAATGTTTGGATGGGAAGGCTGCCTTGACAAATGAAGGATGTGTTGAAGAGCCCAAAAACAATCCCTTAGATTTGCATGCGATTGGTAGTGATGAAGATCTTTTTGGTGATAAGAACAAAACAACAGTCTTTAATCCTAATTTGGATTCATCCAATGAGGGTCTTAAGACTAATGACTTCACAGAAGATGATGGTAGAACTGTTGTGTGGGATGAGTTCGCCGAAGAAGAGCAAGATGAAGGAAATACTAGTGGTGTCCTTGAATCAGCTTATAACTATTTTCATAGTGATGATGTTTATGATGATTCAGATGAGTTCATAACCAATCATATTGAAGAGTTGGCGATAGATAATTTCCCTCGTCACTGTCCAAACTCCCCAAGAGTTTGCACATGAAGAGTTCATGACAAGTAACCAAGAAGGGCTCCTTGTTATGCATGGGGCTGCTAATGATGAAATCAGTAACACACCTACCGATGATAGGTTCATTGAAGAAAAGAATGATAAAGTATTCAAAACAGCTAGCTTTGGTGATTCTTTATTTCAATACAATGATGGTGACATGGATCGTTTTGGGTTTGACCTTCAAACCAAGCCTTTGGAGAAAGATACCTATGAAGATATCAGTTTAAGTGAGTTGGGAGGTGACTTGCTCAAAGAGAACACTCCGAGAAGGGCACGATGAACGCTTTTCTTTTGATCAAAACAATCAGCCCCTTAGTATTTGGGATCCGGGTGTGAAGGTACCTAGCGAAGACAACGAACCCGTGTGGGATGAATTTCCCTTTGATTCGGATGATGAAATGGAACTTGATGAGGATTCTATATCAGCAAACAATGGAGATGTTATGCTTGAGTTTGGGGCTGCCTTCAAGTTTGATCAAAATGACATTGAGGTGGAAGCAGAGTTGGAGGGCCATATGGCTCTTGAAGTTGGAAAGTTTGAAGGTGTTCCTAGACACAAATCTGATTTATCGATGCATGAAGCTGGTTGTAAGCAAAGGCACGAAGAATTTGTGGAGTCTAATCCTATATATGATATTGAGCATCTTCAGCTAGTGGATAGTGAAAGACAAGAGTCTTGGAGCAGCTATGGGGGTAGTGATTGCAAGAAACAAAGTTCTGATTTTTTCTTGCAGCCTATCAGCAATTCACCATCTTTACATGTTCATGAATGGGAAGATCAGTGCAAAGTATCTTATGGAGAGGAAGTGCAATCTCTATCCCAATTTGATCGCACACACAGTTTGGTTGAAGATCTCTACTGGAAGGCTCAGTTTGAAGAAAGACGAAGAGGAGTTAAGGATGAAGTTGGCCTTCCTAATTTGCAACTTATCAAAGACTCTTTGGAGGCACTGAAATCAGCGTACATACACTTGATTGAAGATCGAGATTATGCCTTCCAAATTGCAAAGAAGACCATTAGTGCTTTCCAAGAAAGGAGAGAAAGGTTGATGCACTTACTCTTGAGCTTAAATCGACAAAGGACATTTAGAAAATACTCAGTTGGCTCCAACGGAGGTAGAAGATCGGCTAGCTGTTTCAAACTTTTCAGGGAGCAAGAGAATGAGCAAAGAGCTGAAGAAATCAATCAAGTAATTGGTGAGCTTGACAACCTTCGGGAGGAGTTTGATCTTGAAGATTTCACAAGAAAATCAGAAGTTGCATGTGCAGATTTGGATCAGCAAGGTGAAAGGGATGACTTCCAAGTCTTTGACAATCCTCTCTTTGAATTAAGTGTAGAAGCAACTTATGACAATTCTCTCTTTGTGATGGATGATAAAACATGTGGTGAAATGATCGAACATGAGACTGAGTATGGTTCCCAGTGTATGGATGATGTGATATCAAACCATGAGGATGTGCCTTGTTTCGTGATTAGAAATCTACCAAGGACGCTTGATAGTGAATGCATAAGTGGGTTTGAGGATGAAGACTCCAATTGGGAATTGTTGAATCAAGATGTTATCAACGTCCTTGACATCAAGATGTTGTCCAAACACTGTTTGGTGGCTGTTCAAAGTTTCATTATAGTAGCAAGGAGTAAAGAATCCAGACTTGTTACTCGTGAAGTAGGGGAGAAGGGAGGACCAAAACATGGTGTTTACATGCTTGAAAATCCGTCCCTTTGGTTGAATGATGTCTTGGCACTTACTAGTCTATTTTGGGAGTTGGATTGAGGTCATCTAATGTTTCATGCTCCAATGTTGTTGAAGCTTTCATGGGTTGGCTTCAAAGGTTCACTAGAGGAAGCATCAATCTCTTCAATCTGCACTTGATCCTTACTAGCACTTGGGGATGTGTTGAGTCTTCTTTTCAGTATGTTGGAAATCACTTTTAGTGGGGTATCCATGCTTGGGATCCTCAACATGGGTTGATAGGGCTTATTACTTGTGGAAAGAAGAATTTTTGGAGGGACAAGGATCAAAATTTCAGTATTTATGGTGCTATTACCTTCTTTACCAGCCCCTTGATGGTCGCATTTGTTGATGAACAAATAGATTGGAGAGAAATTTTGAGTATGGGTTGGAGAGATGAATGGTTGATTGCTCTTGAGAGTGATCCTTGGCTAAGACAAGGGCAGATTTTGAGACTCGAGCTTGCTAATTGGAGGCAGACCAACCACCGTACATGGGGAGTTACTGTTACATCTCGATTGTATAGCTACTATTGCATAGGGAAATAAGATGTAATGATTGAATCATTCAGATAAATAAAGCATATTGTTCTTGTTATCAAAATGAATGTGCCCTATTTAAATGATTGTCTCATTTGACTGATACTTCTATTGATGTAATTCTTGATTAATGTTGCATAAAAGTTATTGAATTGATGTTTATTCTAACTTTGAGATGTTTCATGTATACTGTTTTGTTTTGAGCATAAGACTCCCGTTGTCGTGTCATGGTGTGCAGGAAAGAGGACCATTCCTCCAGGCAGAGGATAAATATCACTCGGGGAGGAGCTTGGTCGGGTAAACAATAACGAGAACCAATTGAGCATCCACACATGTCATTATAGGTTTGGAGAAACCAAGTCAGTTAAGTTGGTCTTGATAAGTCATCCATAGGCTTTAGGAGTCTTGTTTACTTCTTTGTGCTTTGTGAGTGGTGTTTATTTATTTATCTGACTTATTGAGCTATAATCATTGTGTGGAAAATGTGAATGGACATAAGTGAATAGGTTGAGTGAGTATGTGTATACATGCATATAATGTACACGTATCCATATGTATATACATATCGATACAGACGTATGATCGACAGATGGTTATGCCCATACGTATGTGTCGATATGGTATGCATACACATACGTGTACACTGTGGTATATACAAGGATATAGATGTACACATGCTACCTATTGCCTGTGAATAATGATAATATTATTTTAATATTGCCTTGGAATTTACATATACACATATATACACATATACATAGGTATGTATATTGAAAGTATGCTGACTGGCTCGCAATATATATACTTAACAAATGAATATGTATATGTGTATATATTTATATATGTAAATATATATATTTAATAATATATAAATATATGTATTTATTATAGTTTTACCTAAATATATATATATATGTATATATGCAAATATATTTAAATATTAATATTTAAATATATATATGCATATATATAAGTTGAAGTAAAATAAAGCTATAATATAAATATATAAATATATATATGATTAAATACATATATGAATTTTAAATTATTTTGAGTGAACTTGGAAAATCGATTTATTGCATAGTTAAGTCTTTAAGAAGACTTTATTTTTGAACTATATAAATCATTGAATAAATCAATTCATATAATATCGAAATCCTTAACTATGGAAATCGATTAAAATCAAATGATAAAATATCAAACTTATATTATTTGAATCGAACCATCTTGGAGATTAATCACGACAAACACTTAAAGGTGAAATATTTCTTTGAGAACTTTATTGAACTATTGAAAGTCTGAAAAATAAAGAAACTGCGCTAGGTTGAGAAATCGCGCCTGAAGCGCACGGCATAGACTTGGTCTTAGATTCAAGCACGGGTTGCTGTCCCTCAAGCCACTAAAACAGGCGATGTGGAATCCATTCAGCTATGACCTTTTCCTCTGAAACAAACTCCATAACTGGATTGCTGCAAATCGCACATGAATTAATCACGCCTGGGAGGTGTCGATTTAGGAAATTCCACCATATGCAGTTTGAAACTTTCTCTGTTTGTTGTCAAATAAAGGAGGTCGACTCACCTCAGAAGAATGACACATTTCATAATGGAATTGTTCAAATTGCTGTTCTGGCAGATTACATGCCTGGGAATGAGGATTTTGTTGAACGGAGGATGCTATAAAAGGCCGCCCTGGCCATTCTTCTTCATTGCTTTTTGGTAATTCGAAATTACTCTTGTTTCTAAGAGCTCATTCATATTTTTGAAGTATTTCCATTTGCTGAGAATTTCTTAAATTCTGAGAATCAATTTTATAGAGAGTTCATTTATATTTCTAAGTCTTCATATTTCCTGAGAGAATCCATTCTGCTGAGAGTTTGCTATTTACTGAGAGTTCATCTTAAACTGAGAGCAATCCCCAATTCTATGAGCTAAGGATAACAAGTTTTGAGTTATTAAAATTGAGTGAGAAGAGGCATTTGTGAGTTAAGCTGGGAAGTGAAGTCTACAATTTCAACAGAGATTGCTAGTCGTTGCAAGTGTTAAGACATCTTCTAGAAGGAAAGCTTTTAGAAACAGGCATGGAATATTCTTCTACTATCAACTCAATTCTTAGTTATTTGTTTAAAATGGAATCTTTATGCTTATTGTTGTGCATAGGTTGAAAGACAGTCATAGCTGTGTTTATCTGTGTGAAAGAATTAAAGAGTTGTTTATGAATTGCTTTACCTTTTTTGTGTTTTAGCAAGTAAAATGAATAAAGGTTAAAGGTTGCTTACTTGTGCAATATATTTCTTGTATGATCTCCATATAAGGAGAATATGCTTTAAGTAATTACTAAATACTAGGACGGAAATGAAGGCATTGAAATAAGTAATGATCACAATTTAAGTTATTAGAATAACCCCGTTAAGCTTATGAAACTCCTAGGATGAAGATGTCCAGTAGAGGAGGGGAAATTGTGATTACTTGTTATGCTGTTTTCATTTCTAGTAGATAGTCTGATGTAGGATGTCTGGGGTACCTATTATCCAATGAAGGACTAAACCTACGTGTAGTGTAAGAAAGCCTTAAAGCAAATTGGCCCTGAGTAGTGTTTATGATAGATGACCTTCATTCGAAGTACTGAATGATAGTACTTTGGCGAAAGTAGTGAAATGTACGACATCCACTTAGGTGTGAGATAGTTGAGACTACACTATCAGTTCATTGTGATCCTTGTACTAGTTCGAGATTGTGAAATAGCAAGGTTCTAGTTGTGTAGGACACTACACTATGCTTAGTTGGTAATCGTTAAAGGATACCCTACCAATCTCTTCTTCAAAGGGAGGGCCATCTATCGAAAGATAGGTGTGTGGGGGACTGCATTATAAGTCTGTTGTTGGCGGAAAAGCGCCTGAGTGATGTTTCTCCTCCACAACAAGCGGCCGATGTACCAAGATTTGAAAGGACGATCTCCTGGACCTTCTTACTACTATTTGTTCTAAAGCCCATTGGAGCTATGTTAGGTAAGGTATGTATTCTTGTTTCATGTACTTGTGAAGTTATTATATTGAAATGGAGTCTTTATTGTAAATTAATATGGCAACTTGTTCATGTTTTATCAATAAAGAAAAGGAAATTTTTTGTTGCAATGACATGTTAACACGTTTACTTACTTTTAGGATGCAAATTATGGAAATTTTACTTTACCGAAGGGTCGGGTTGTTACAGTTACTCTCATTCAGGAGAGTTGGTTCATCACTTCTTGTCAAAGAGGTGGTAGTTTTCAGTTGGACATTGCTCTTGTATGTTTTCCAGCTACTTTGGAGGTGGTATCTTCCAACACAATGCTCATCTCACACACTCACACTTGGGAATTCCATTGGTGTTGTTGCTTTTCCTTGTGTAGAGCACTAAAATCTGATTGTACTCCGCTGATCTCAGCCTTGAATAGTAGTGTTTACTTGTTTCTTCACACCCATCCTATTCTCAGAATTCAACTTATGGAGGTTTGTGAAGCAAAAATTGATAGCTCCTTCACAATATTGGTTCAGGACAACGAACTTTCACATGCTTTGATTCTACATTCTGAGACTCTTAGGGTTGGAATTGTGAGAAATTTCTTCAGTCTTCATTGTTGTATCATGATAATTCAGTTGAGGCCTACTAGATTCATGTGGAGTCATGAGTTTGAGTTTGATGAGCTTTTCCAAAGGATTGCTTTCCTCTTTGCAAGAAGATTTGGAGAAGTCACCTTTGCAGTTGTGGCATTGTTAGATACCTTATGGAGATATGTTGGGGATTACAGTATTGACTTGAGTAGACTAACTTTCCCATTGCCCAGGATTCTGATTGACAGTGGCATGGTTGATATTGATGACTCAGAGTCTTTTGGGCATGAGATGCTGTGAGGTGTTGGCGTCAGTGCCTCCAGTTTGTTCATGGATGGCAACATTTGGGAGTTACAAGGGAGGTTAGTATAGTTTTGGCATGATAGCTTCATTGATGTGATTAGAGTGGTGCAACATCATCATGGTGGGTCCTTTCGAAGATGGATTTGGAACCCTGGGATTATACTTGGTTTGGTATGGATTAGTTTTAATTTCTCTGGAGTTGTGGTGGTATTGCTGGAGGACAAGCAATCTTGGGGAGGGCGGACTGTAATGTCCCCTTCTCAGCAGTGATTAGTATTGTTGACCGTCAGCCTATCTCGGAGGCCTGTAGGCTAGTCGGAAGTTGAAATTAGGGTTTCCACTTTTGCGGAGGTTTTGAGGTCTTGCATGCGAGAGTTTCTAATGCATGTCTGGTGGAGCTTTCTGGGTTTTTGGAGAGCTTCATGATGGGGTAACATACATGACATGATATTGACTTGCATTCCCGACTGCTTTTGGAGGCTTGCATGTTGGAGTTTTTCAGTTTGGATTTTGGATTCCTTCTGGGTTTTCAGAGTGCTTCGCGGTGATGTGACATGCATCAGGAACAGTGGACTTTTCTGAACTTGCTATTTTTAGTAAGTTACGACGGCTGCTCAGTTTGTGCTGAAAATGAGTTTGGAACAACTTACTATTTTTAGTAAGTTCTATTTTTGGTCGTGTTGTTTTTAGCAGCAACTCAGTAGTCCAGAGTAGTGGCTATTTCTGGCAAGTCAGATTGGGTAGTTGGTTTTTCTAGCATCCTTGGAGCTATTTTTGGTAAAATTGGAGTTTGTGATGGCGTCCTTTGGAGGAGGTAAAATATTTAAATATTTTAATTGGCTAAGGCTTGGATTATTGAAAAATGATAAAGTCATATTTTAATGCTTATGTGTGACGCCTAGTTTTGGAGGAGTAATATTTTATAAAGTATTTCCTTAAAATACTTGGGATGCCTTCTTGGAGGAATATTGCAATTTTAATAAATTTCAGAGGTCGTATGAAAAGGACGACTTGGAGGAATATTGCAATTTTAATAAAGTTCAAAGGTCTTATGAAAAAGGACGACTTGGAGGAATAAGATGAATTTGCATTTGAATTTGGATTCCCTTTTGGGGGGAAATGTAATTTGAATTTGGGCGCCCTTCTAGAAGCTTCTGGAGATTCACAACAAATCTATATAATGAGGCTCTTGCTCCTTCATTTCTCATCCATGAAGAAAATATATTGTTATGCTGCCGAAATGGTGAATGAGTTGCTTCGAGGAATGCATACCTCCTAGCTTGGCTTAGCTTCTTGCTTGAAAGATAGCAACTAGTTAAGATTAAGGCTGTTCTTGACACTTGAGAGCAGATTGAGCACTTGAGATGGAGTTTTATGGAGTTTTTGAGTATTTCTGAGTTACTGGTCTAGTATAGCTGAAAGTAGTTTTTGCTCATAAGTCTTAGAATAAATTTTATAATGTTCTGGGTAGTTTGCATATGTCATTGTCATCCTTGGGTGCCCCTTTTTGGGAGAGTTTCAGATTTTATTATGCAGATTTGGATTTTATCTTGCAGAAGTCGCCCCTCTTGAGGCCGTACCACTCCATCTTGCCTGGCAAACGTTTAGAAATTCATTGAGTAGTTGTTGCAGCCATTTCTTGGTCATAACTTGGTCGCCATCTTCCTAGGAGTTCATTGCACTTGGTCTCATGTCATTTGAGTGAGTTTGGAGCGAGTTACAAGCATTTTAGTGGGTCTCAGTGTTGCTGGTTTGTGCATTTTCAATTGTAGGTCTGTCATATTAGATTGTAGAAGTTCAGATTTTGGGTTGCCTTTTCAGTGTTGCTAAGTCTTAGATGTTGGAGAAATAATCTTGCAGCTGTGGCATTGATTTGATTATTGTAATACTTTGTAATTTGCAGATTGTTGCATTGTAAGGCTGCAAATAATAGTACTATTTCAGTCATCTAATTCTGCAGTTACTTAGTTCTCTCTAAGCAGCAAACATTAACAATCTTTGGATGGTTTACCCCCAGAGAAGGCAAATGAACAAACACACTTAAGCTCTTAGATGGTTTACCGCCAAGAAGGGGAATAAACTGATTGTTATTTCATTGTAATAGCTCCCATTGAATAAGTGGTCGAGCCTTCTTTCTTTTAGTTCGTCTTTCGCTCCCGCTGAATAAGTGGTCAAGCTTTCATTTTAGTATTGTACTTCATTTGAGCATTAATGATCCCCTTCGCCCTATGTTAGCACCTCACCCACCTCGGGTTTGAGTGCACATTCTTGGTGTTGGGTTACTTTTTAGTATTGTAATCTTTTAGTTTCTACTAACGATCCTCGGCGCCATATGCTCACACTTTGTCCTACGTTGGGATCCTAGTGTACATTCTTGGCGTAGAGTTACTTTCCAACAGTTATTTGGATTGAGCTAACCTTAACAGGTGCTTGTTGTATTGGTTGTTCATTGAAAAATTGGAAAAAATTGGTTCGGCTCATTACATAGACTAACTCTTTCCTTGATTTACAATTGTACTTCATCATTTGTAGAGCTAAAATTTAATAATTTTGTACCCTAGAACTTGATACAATCTATGGCCAGGAAATTGGTTCAACAATCAACCCTGATTACTTATTTCATCTTTGTATTTATAGCATTTCAATTACATTGCTATCTATAGCTTTGAGGGGGTTTCAAGGGTCATGTGCAAGTCAATGCATTAATGCTGTCAGGACATCAACCTACAAAAGAAACCCTCTTGGATTTGATGTAGGATCGCTTGGAGCAACACAAACATCTCTATCGCACTCAAAGTAGCGTAGTACATCATTTTGGACATGCAAGTAGGGTTTGCATTTATGGCGTTCAAAATGCCCATGCCCATTTTCATCATCTTCATGCATATTTGCAATTAGATCTGTGACTTTGAGGTGACCAGTGGAATTTGGTGGGATTTGAGTGGTTGTACAACTCCATCGTAGTCAATTTTGAAAAGTGTTGAGTAGGTTGGATTACACATTCAAATTATAGGGGTTGAGATTTTTAAGCTTGAATGATGCATGGTACCAAGAGGGGATTGGTGAATCGAGGGTTAGGATTCCAAGATACAAGGAACTTAGCAAGAGGTAAATTGGTAATAAAAACCTTGGAGACCCATAGAGGTATGCATGAGCGCGACAATGAGGATTGAGAAAACTTGATGCCACATTCAATTTAATTAAAAAGAAGTTCAAAAAGTCCCTCAAAAGCTTGCATTGACGGAGGTGGGGCTTTTAGCCAATTATTACTACTTTGCCTTGGAGGCAGAGAGTTGCAAAGTTACTGAGATGGTGGGGTTTGGGGATTTTGGATACCTTGTGTAGTTTGGAAAAGGGATGGAATGACCCAAATGTTTGCAAACAAATTTCCGAAGGTAGGTGGGGATTGGGACTTTGACATACTTGATAGTTTGATACCACAATGCCAAAGGAAAAAGAGGCTTGAAAGCTCATCGGGGTTTAGGGTACCACAATACAACATCCTTCAAGGCATGACAATAGGGAAAATGGTGAGTGGGGATGGGGACTTTGATATACTTGTTACCACAATGCCAAAGGAGAAAAAAGACTTGAAAGCTCATCGGGGTTCAGGACACCACGATACAACATCCTTCAAGGAACAATAACAGGGACAAGTCTAGGAGTGATGAGGAATTGGGATCTAACCCTTGAGTGTGTTGACATAGACACTTTGTTGTGCAACTTGTGATAGTCTCTTTAGATGAGGCAAATTCTACATGACATGGCTAGTGGGAGTGGCACTATAGTTGATTGTGGTTCAACCAAACCAAATGTTGACTTTGATCATGATGCTCTTGATGAAAAGCAATATGGAGATTAATATCATTGATTATAATTTTGAAAATTTCATTTTGTATTGGAATTTGACATTAAATCAATGAATTATGAATTTGTGTATTTTCCTTTTTGCTAATTATGAGGTATTTTGTTTTTGTGGGCAGTTATGAGTATTACTATCAATCTATCTTTCTAAATTCTATACATATGAAGCTAGGGGATAAAAACTATCTAATTGTGTACCTGAACCTTGAACCCATACCTAATCCCGAACTCAAAGGTCTTAAAATAGTAGGACTTTTGATCTTGAAATAAGGCCTACCTCTTAGGGGAAACCCTATTATTTTAACTAAACTTTTATCAAGGTATGATTTAAATGAAAACCCTCATTGTTGTTTGAGATTTAACTTGTACAAAAATCTATTTAAAATAAAACTTGGAAGGCATTTAAAAAATATCTCAATGCTTTTAAAAACATTGTTTAGTCTACCAATGCTTTGTATTATTCAGCCTTTAAATGTAAAATTGAACTTCAAAAAGATAGGTGTATAGAAAAGAATATCAGAACCACATTTTTGAAAAACTTAGGAAGTGGCATGGCAAATGTAATGGGGCGTGATTACTCTGGATTAATCTGGAGTATTTCGAGAGACATGCTACCATAACTTTTGTAATTAATTTTATATGTTATTATAATAATCACTCCCGGCTGTTGCAACTTCTAATACCACACATATAGGGGAAGAACGAACACATAATGTTGGACCAATTCTTTCCATGTTGCATGGAAGCAATTGGTATCACAAAATTAGCAATAGGGACTTTTGCAATTACATTGAAGTCAGGGAATTGCAAGTAAAACTAATATAAAATAATGGCCTTAACATTAGACCAAGATACCGCAGCATTCAATAGTTTACATGGTTTGAGATTTTGCTTTTGAATTTGCATTAACTAATTGACAATGCCAATGGTGAGTGATACCTGCCTTCCAAGCGAGTATTGCATGTATATGTTATGTATTGGTGCTGGAATTAAAGAATAATTTTGCATTCAAATGCTTCGTTTTCCATGAGATTCAACATTGGTATTATTGTCTCGCAAGATATAGCTATGACTCTTTAGCAAGCTCAATAGTATGAGGACAGAGGCGTGTTGCCTTCTGTTTAACAGATTTATTGCATCATAAGGGGTTATTGCTTGTTAATAGATTTCTTGATTTTGTCTTTCATTTTCTTCATTTGCACTTCAGGTTCTGGAGATGGAAGCCTCCGTGCATGGAATGTCAACAATGGAAATGAGGTGTGGGAAATAATAACCTTGTGATTTTTTAAAATAAATATATTCTTCAGAGGTGGATAATTTAATGATAATAATTGTATTCATAAGTGCAGGTTGCATGTTGGAAAAATCATACAGGAGTTCCAACATCTCTCAAGTGGGCTCCTCGACGTGTGATGTTTGCAAGTGCGTCTTCAGTTTTGGCATTTTGGATTCCTGGCACAACCCGGCAGACCCATAATGATGCCATCAACACAGAGTCTTCTCCCAAAGAATAGAGAATTGCTATTTCTTGTTTAGCTGAAAGGAAATGACGTGAGACAAGATTTATGGCATTAAATTCTTTCTTAAAACCACCTTTTGTAATGAAGGTACATGCAATAGATATCAACTTAAATGTTGTCCTAAAATGGGGAGAATGATAAATGCAGAAGAAATTATTGTTGCTTCCAGCTGAAATTAGTCTAAACACGAATCTCTTTTGATGAGTGGGAAGAAACAGGCAACAATTTTGTTGTAACAAAATATGTGGTATTTAAAAAATGTTAGAAATAATAATGTTTAGCTCTTTTTCCTACATTGCAACACCTCTTGTCTCTCATGAGAGCAGTCCGTCCTATAGATATGCATAAAGAACCATGTTATTTTGAGTCTTGACATTAATTGATGCTCTTCCACACATTTTAAATGCTCTTAGAAATTGAAATTATCATTTCCACAAGTGATCAAAGCATACCAATGGAACTCAAGTGCATGTTCAAGAATACAAGCCAATGGAAAGACCTAAAAAGGGAGAAGAGAAGGTCAGCGGAAGCTCTAAATCCATCAGGAAGATCTCTTCTAAATGTAAAATAAAGATGGATTGCAAACAAAAGTGGGGAGGAAGGGTTTAAGAGAAAGAAAAAGTTCTAAGTGCATTTCACATCTAGTGATTGTAATTTTAGGGGGTAGAACATTTCCTAGAGGGATTTTAACATTACAGGCTTCACAAAACATCAAACAAGGTTTGATATCCAAACCCATTTACAATGCTTGTCTTGTTGGATTGTTTAATATCAATTAATACACCATTTTTTGGTATTTCTTAGTAATTGTTCCAAATGATTTGGTGACCCTGTTGTTGCGGAGTATGGTTGTTTATGCTAGTGCATAAGCCCCTCCATTATAGTTCCTTATCCTATGTTGAATTCTAAGGCTATGAAGTTGTTAATTGAGGATAAGTTTGGAATTACTAGTCAAGTCCATCCATTGTCTATTAAGGGGTCCCATTATTCTTTTGCTTGTCATTGATTACCTGAATGATTAGTTTCAAGTTGGAGTCTCCTTCAATTATCATTTTGGTTACTTGCATTTTATTTGCTAGGATCCTTGATTCAAAGCATGAAGTTTTGACATATTATTTGTTTGCTAAACCATGCTGTTTTGATATTGCAGCTACTGGTCTGTACTCCTATATTTTTTTTTATCATCCTTCCATCCTTGTTTTCCGAAGCTAAAAGTGGCAATGCCATTAAAATTTAGTTAAAGCAGGGAAACCCGAGGATGCATCCCTAACACTTTTTGGGGTGTCCTTGTTGCTAGGACATTTTGGGGATGCGAGGACGCCTAGGGGACATCCTTGGGTTGTCCCCGAATTGGAGAAAAATGCAGAGGATGCCCCAAAAAATTAAAGGGGATGGTCAAGGGATGTCACATACGTCCTCGCCTGTATTGGGGATGGCCAAACGTCCCCATAAAAAAAACTAAAGCTTTAAAAATTGATAAAATTGTGAAAATGGCATGCACCATGAAGGTTTGTGTGGTTTCAAAAGCCTTAATTTGTGCTTGGTGATAGGGTCTCTGCCCCTTGACCTCGCTCTATATCATGATAGGGAGTGCGCCAAGGGCATTGCCCTCAGAGCCCTGAGGGGTGCTGCCCCTCAACCCCAATGGGGCCTCTATTCCCAACCTCCACTAGTTATTGGGATCTCTTGTCACATAAAAAACTTGATTACAATGAGGAAGTTTGAGAGTGGAGACCAAAATTGACAACTTAAACGTTTATCATTATGAATATCATAATATCATTGATCAATGATGAAGTATCATACGATCAAAGATTCAAATGTCATTATTATTGTAAAATATAATATTATATGATATATCAAATGTATTTGTAATTCTATACATTTTTATTTTTTTTGCACATGTACACAAATTAAGTTTTGTGACATTTACTAATTTGTTCAACTCTCATGTGAACTCTCAATTTAACACAAATGTTATATGCTAAGGTTTTATAATGGATATATGAATGCTTTATCAATGTTATCATATGGATATTTAAAATTTTCCCTATTTTTTTATATAGTTGTCCCTTGTCGTCCCCAAAAATGGCCCAAAAAATTAAGGACCGTGAAATGCATCCCCTCGTTTGCTATATCCTCATCTCAAAAACTGTGGGGTACCATAGAATTAAAGCCATCCTTTGAGCGAGGGTTCCACATTTTTTTTCACAATTCTTCTAGTGTGTATATTTGAATAGGGTGGCCCACCATTGTATCATTGAAAAGGAATTTTTTTTTTTCTATACAAATTGTCTCAAGGAAATTAATTAAATCACAACGGATAAAAAATCTAACCTAGGATAAAGAGTTGAGATTGATTAAACTATTTAAGTAGATGTACACAATCTAAATAAACAATGATACTTAGCTGATTTCTCCATGACAAATACATTTAATTGATTTTCTATTTAATTTTTTGGTTCATTTGTGCACTTTGCACTCGTGGAATTGAGCCTTGTCTACAAAACTAAACCATACATATATATTTGGATTACATTGTATTTGATTGTAGGAACTATTTGCCTTGATGTGTGCAACCTATATTTGGAAAGGGATGTTTTTTATAGACATCATTGAAGAGTTTTCTAGGCTAGGAATGTTCTCCTTTGGTCAAATTAATGTCACCAATTTAATAGTATGAAACAATGATCAAATACAACAAATAATTGTGCAATTCACCTAGGATGTCAATACAATCTTAATGTCACATGATAATGTAATGATATACATAGATACATTTTCAAGGTTTCTCCTAGGTTCTCATTTCTAGATGATGTTCAAATGAATTAGGGTTTGTCCTATTATACAAACATCCTAGTATACTACTTGAAATTTTTGCATTTTAGTTGACTCGTAATTGATAGTTGGAAAGGGTGGACATGAGTCTAAATTTAAGTTTTAAATTTGAAAGTCTAGGGTCAAACTTGCATCTACAAAACTTATGTTAGTTATTTGCTTATGAGTTTGACTTGCAATAATGAATGGATAAATTGAGGATTGAGATTGGTTCTTGGGGAGGTGTTGCATTATTTTTCAATTTTATTGGAAAATACATCGTTCCTTACACTAACCATTGCACTAGGGACAAACACATCAAGGAGAGTCCAAAATGAAAAGGGAAAAGTGTAAGGTGAAAATTTTCACCATTATATCTTGCCCCCCTTTGACTTGTATGTGAACTATTACGAAGATGCAAATCAAAGTAAAATAAGTAATCAACATGAAAGTAAATGTTGAGACACATAAAAATTATATAAATAAAGATGTTGATTCTATGTGCCCTCCTCACAATAAGCATTCCATCCAGAAAATTGCAAACACTAAAGAAAAAGTTCTACTAGATATAATTTATCAAGTATTAGGAATAGGCATAAACACAATTGCTAAAACTATCTATGAATCGATAGTAAAATAAAATAGCTATGAAGGAGCTTGCAAAAAAAGGTAAAGTTCTACTTGGAACATAAATAGTAATAGGCTTATGCTTGGATTGTAAATCATAATAGGATTTTACCTAGAGTATAAGTCAAAATAAGACTCAAGTTGTAACAAAAATATGTTTATACTTGGAGCAAAAATGATGATAGGACTATGCTTTGAGCAAAAACATGATTCAATTTAGAATAGAAAGAAAGTGATCGTTGTGATGAAATTGTCACTTTGATCATACTCAACAAAATGAGCTGGAATTATATGCTCCTCAGACTCCCCCTAACCCTCCAGTTGGTTGCTTATAAGGGATGCAAGGAATTGTAGAAGAGAAGACATTTATGATAATTTGAAACCCCAATAAGCATGCAATAGGTGTTAGAAATAGAATCGTGTTACAAGCAATCAATAGAGAAAGATTTACAATGTAAAGGTAGATAGCAAAGGGTGATAAGATGCCCCCAGTGCTCTCCTCAATGGTGAGGACACACAAGCAGGTAATATGCATGAACATATCTTGTAAGCATCATGATCAACTTGTCTAATAAGATGAAAATATGACAACATAAACTTGTAAGGATATCCAATATGACATATCTTGAAAGCATATAGGCTATGTATGGATGAGACCACCTAAATTCAAGGATATAACAATGAAGACACATAGGTGAATAAATAGGAAAAGGGTATAGAATTGGAAAATGAGAATGTAATCATTGAACCTTATAAAACTATAATTGTTGAAACTATCATTTTGAATAATCTATAAAACCTTGATAGTATTTTAATTTGTCATTTGAAATTGTAATATTTGTGAGAATAATAAAATTCCTATCATGGGGAACTATAAGCAATACCATGTCAAGGTTTGCACCCTACAAGCATGGTTGAACTAATAAGCAATTATCATCAAGAACTATGAAAGAATACAAAAATCCATGTAATCATTAGCGGTACCAAATTTGTGAAAAATACATCATAATAATGATTGTGTTATAATGAAATTCCCCTTGTGAATTCATAGAATGTACAAATGAAACTAAGCCCTCCATAGGCACTTGGCAAATAGGTATTATCCTAGAAAATAACCATGGTAATAAATGCTAGTATGAACAATATCCTTGAAAATATTTCAATCACAATGGCCAATGACATGGGGTAAGATAATATGTCATGTTGTACACAACTAGTTAGGTAAAAAGAAGTTTAGGGGACAGGTGGATAGAAATGAAATATTCCCTTGCTATATATAGAAGGATAAAAAGGGAAAAGGTCATTTCTTTTCTTTTCATAGAGAGCATCCAATAGAAGCATCATGTTGGCATACGTGGTGGACATGAGAGTGCAAAACTCTTGATTCAAAAGCTATTGTGTATGGGATATTATTGGAGTAAGATGGAAAAAGAGTCGCTTGATTTGTTTTAGAATACCCTACATGTTAGTCACATAATAATCTCAAACATGCACATGCTCATGAGCTTCACCCATTTACTACTCTTGGATTTTTTTGTAGAGTCGAATCTCATCTGTTGGAGTGTTTGAGTATTAGCATGTCATAGTTGCTATAGAAGCCATTGTGATGTTTAGTTAAGAAGCAACATAGTTTTTCCATTTGAACACCATGAGAATGTTTTGGAAGCTTAATGTGAAAAAACAAGAAATATTCATCAAAAGAAAATACATTGAGTGAGTCATGAAAAAGGGAAAAGCATGTTGGGTTGTTTGTCTTACCTATGTAAACTTAGTAAAATATTAAAAAATCAATACTAGTAGTACGAAGAAAGAAATGTGTCAAGGTAATGTATATACCTTTGGGTCCAATCTATGGTCATGAGTCGTAGTGCACTTATATTCTTACTTTCTAATTAAATTGTTTTCTTGTTTCTCCTCATGTTTGGGTATATGGATGTGATTTCCTTGTTTGAGTGCTTCCTAGAATGGTGTACATGTCATCTTTGTATAAGCTAGGTTTGAAAGAAAAGGTGTCACACCTATTCATCCTAGTGTCACATTGATGAAAGGATCTAGTGGCTCAATGAGGTGCATTGGCGAACAAACATAACATGACTTGTGCAAAGTGTCATGTGTATGCCTATAGTTTAACAAATGAAATTTATAACATGATTTTTCCACAATATGATAATAAAGTGTTTTTGGATTGAAATTATGTGCAATTTTTTACAACAGTGTTGTTTTGGATCATACTCCACGATCCATCATTAGGATGAGATACAATTAGAGAGAAAAATGAAAAAAATTAGTAGTACACCTGGATAGATAAATAGGTGAGGGGCTTGAAAGGGTTACGGACCCTAAACCCAAAAAATGGAGGAAGATCAGGAACCAATTGATTCAAAGGAAGGGAGAGGAGGGGTGAAATTGGGAAGAAAAATCAATTGACACAATATAGAGAAGACTTAATAATATAAACAATAATTTATTTTTATCCTTACATTTTTATATATAATAACATAGTCTATTATATAATATAATATTATATATGATATAATAGACTTAAAATATTAGTCTATTATATAATATTATTATATAATATCATATAATAATATAATATTATAGCCTCATATATTCTAATATATATATAAAACATTATTATAGACTATTATATTATTATAGTCTACTATAACATAATATTAAAATTATATAATAGATTATTATAATACCATAGTCTATTATATGATACCATTAAATAATATCATATAATAATATTTAATATAATAATATTTAATAATGAAATACATGTTATTATTAGTCTATAATATTATTATATAAAATACACTATAATAATAAAAAATATTATTATAGAATATATAATAATATTTTATATAATATTATTATTATAGTCTATTATATAAAATACAATAATATTTATTTTTATAAGGGGGCTGTACCCTTGTATTAAACATCAAAAAACATACATTACAATATTAGCAGAGAAGCATGTTTCAGACCTTCAGTTTTGTTCATCTTCATAACACCCTATCTATTACCTATGCCTATCTCCCTTAAAACAAAATTGGAGCATACAGAGAAATCAACTGCATGAATGCCCATACATAACAAAATTGGGCAATCAAAGGAAACCTTAGACATTTTACTACCAACCCCATAACCGTATCTCTAATTCTGCTTGGTGCATCTTTATTCATCCTCCTTGCCGTCACTGGAAGCAATGCCCTGATTTCCATCTTTGAAGCATCCACAAGCCCATTCCAGTTTGCCATGCCGTCCATATCTGCCAGATATACTCTTGCAGCCACCCCAACCCGCCTTTCAGAGCCGAATTCAAGATGCATTTGAGGAACATAATGCTTTTACCCATAGCACTCAAGTGCTGACCTCTCTTCTTGATAAGATAGTAATCCCTTGGGAGCGGGACCCCTCGCTTCCCTTCAAGGTTATTTAGCACATCCTCCAAACCACCCAGGAACTTGTTCCAAATCAACTTTCTACACAGGGCCTCTGCCATCTCTTTTGATTCTCTCGCATTTAGCAGTGATACTAGGAACATCACATATATTTGAGTTCACCCGATACCTATGATCGGCCTCTAAAAAATCTTTCCCCAACACCATTCTTACTGGATGCAAGATCAGGCCATGTCTGGTTTTAAACACACACCCCAGTCTTTTCTTCGAAATCTCCCCTAAAAATGCCATCTAGCTTCGTTGGCCCTCGAGCCAAACTGGTGTGTCCATTGTTCTTTGCTACACTGCTTTGCAGAATTTAGATTATGCTGCCAAGGTTGTGGATTATCATTTTCTAACAATCGACGCGTTTCTCTCTCCAAGTTTGGGAGGCGACATGTCTTTCCATTATTACCGATCACCTGCCACCAGCCATCAATCTCTCCTCATGATAACACTCCATCCTAGCCCACGGTAAACCTTGCGCACGTCTACTCCAACATCACCCTTTATTGATTATCTCGCCATGCTAGCTTCTCTGACACTTTTTGCGAATTCATCTGCAACTTCGTCCCTTCTCTGTATATATGGGACACTTTGAAATCTTCATTTTAAAAAAAAATTTGCAATATAAGTCCTAGCCATTTTCTCAATCTCGAATTTGGTGTCCAACCTTGACGAATTGGGTTGATTATCAGTAGGGAATCCTCTTCTAGATGGATTTTTCTCACTTCCATTCCGACTATGCCTTGGAGGCCTATTAGTGCTACCCTAAACCTGGCTTCATTATTGGTTCCTAACCCCAAATACTTTGATTTTACCATCAATATTGACCCCTTATGATCTCTGATTACACATCCTGCTCCACATTCCCCTAGATTGCCTCTTGTGGCCCCATCAAAATTGATCTTCACCCACCCCTCTTTAGGTGCCTTCCAAACCACATTCTGTCTAGGGTTCATAAACGTATCAAGCCGTTGTACCCCATTAACAGAAGGAAATAAAATAAAATAATATTATATAATATTAATATAGAAAATTATTATGTAATAATAACAATAATTTTATATAAAATTTAGTTAAAACCCACAATTTTTTTCAAAGATGAGACTAGACATAGTGACAAAGTAACATAGTTCACATGTGTCCTTACACAGATAATGTTACATGAAGTCAACATGCATGAAAGGTATATATGTCAACAATGCACAAGGGACCAAGAAAGAACAATGATTATAAGGAAATGAGATTTATAGTTTGTCATTAGATGATGCAAGGTCTATAGGTTCAGTTAGATTGAGTCCTAAAATAAGGACTCAAAGGCATCCCAGGAAAAGTAATTTGAGAGAATCTGTCTAAAATTTGGAAGTATTATTTTTAATAAGATATCAAATAAAATATTAATAGTAGTTATATATATATATATTCAATATTAATATTTGATCTTATTAAATAATATATATGATTTGTTACATACCGACATATTAATATTAGGCAATTGACTAAATACAATGTCTTGTGCTATTTTATATTTAACATTGATACACTTACTAGTATGAGTTAATAATACTTAATAGTACATATAATTAAATATTTTCCTTTAGATATTATATAATAATATTACATATTTAATGACCCCTTTGAGAGGAAGATTGAAATTGAAATTTGACGGGGCCTTTTATGAGAATTTTGGGATCTCTTGTGTAAGATGCATAATTAAGAATGGAACGATAATCCTCATCTAGATGGTTTAAAAAAAAATTCCCTTCAATTTCCAATAATGAAGCTAAAATGGAAGCTTTACATGAGAGATTGAAATTGTGCGAGGAAAAGAAAATCAGCTCCATCAATATAGAAGGTGATTCTTTTATTTGAGTGAATGCTATAAAATCAGGCAAATCAATGAACTAGAAATTGAGCAAGAGGATTGATGTGAGTTGTACCATTTGGATTGACTGTAGGACTACTTTGTCAAACATATCTATTGGGATGCAAATTTGGTGGTAGATTACTTGGCCAACAAGGATTATGAGTAGGTGAAGGAGATACAAATGTTTAATTGGACTAAAGCATTTGACGGATTACATTGAATCATAGAACTAGAGATGGATGTAGAGCACCATCAGATGTATAGGTATGAAGTTGTTCGAAGGCGGACGACTCAAGAATGCCATCATTGGGGAATTTTTTGTTACAAGTGTGGATGTAATAGGAAGGAAAATGTGCAGGACACAAGTGACCAACAAGAATGTCAAAGGTTCATCATTTGCAATATTTTTAAATTTTGCAAATAAAACATCCCAATTTTATTAAGTGTGACTTAGTGTTCTATCTCTAACAATAAATTTATTTGTCATATTTGTTAGAAACATTATTTATTAAAAGTACATTATGATTGTGTTATATAAATGAGATGAACCACATTGTGCATCATCCAAGTGTCTCACACTTGTGCTAAGTCCACAACAACCATTCAATTAAATTAAAAACTAAATAATGGGGTGTACTTTATGTATTGTTTTTTCTTACTTATAAATCTAATGATTACATGTGTTTAGATGAATTTTATGTGGCCATAGCTTGCCTAACATACTTCTTTATTGCTAAAATATTTATCAAGAAATTGCATACTATACACACACAATGCATTATATTATTTTATGTTTTCATATTTTTGATCAATTATTTGAAAGGAGTAGGGTATGTAGAAATGTCTCCTACGACAATATTAAAGGAGACTATTATGCAAGTTTTAGATCTTTGAAATTACAAAAGAGAGAAACACATATAAAACATAAATAGAATCATACAACACACGTATATGTGGGAAAAAACCCTTAGGAAAAAAACCCGCACCCTAAACTATCTCAATACATATTGTTTAGTAATCTAAACATAGTTATAATACACTTGTAGAGCAAGTCCTTATGAGAGTATCACCAACTAAATATCTAGAGTAATTTCGACAACATAATAGTACCTACAAACTCACTATTCGACACCTTCAATCAAAGCCTCATATAAATAGGAGAATTAGTACATGAAACCATCAAATGGTAATTGCAAAACCATAAGCTAAAACCACCTATAAAAGTGTTGTCCAAAAACCTAGGTAAAAAACCTACACTCAAATCCAAAAATGAATTCATAGGCTAAAACAACATATTCCTTCCACCTATCATAAGTGTTTCATAAACCACTCACCAAATCAGGTATTCCATTTTGGTTTCATTATCTCCATTCAAAGATGTCTTATGATGTGCCCCAACATACATCATAAATTGATCAATAAAAGTAAATCCCTCTTACAACTCTTTTCTATGTCCTATATACTTTTACATTTTCAAAAAGAAAACTGTAACTTTTGTTATAGAAGACTATTGAGGTCCTTTTAAAAGAATTATAGAGCTTAAAAAATTGAACACAACATCCTTCAAAGTCATGCTAAACAACCTAAATTTTTTATTTTGTTCAAAAACAAAGTCTATGACACAAAAATTGAGTTTTTGTATTCCAAAGTTTGAAAATTACACCCTTTCATATAATGTAGAAGCAAGTTAGACACTCATGACTGGCTCTATTTGATAGCCATATAACATTGTTTTGATTATATGTGTTGAAGCCGCTATTGAAGAGTTCAATCTAATGTATGCAAATGTTGAAAAGCAGGTTTGACAGAAATCTAAAGTGGTGGAATGGGGTAGAGTTGATAGCGGTAGAGCGTAGTAGTTCCAACAATTTTAAAGTGACAGTGAGTGCGCTTAAAGGAGCGTTCAGGCAAATGGATTGTCATAAGATAAGAGTGAAGGGCATTCTGATAACAAATCCATCCAACCTGCTGGGCACCACAATGGATGAGAAAATGCTGAGAAGTCTATAAAGTTTTGGGATAGAGAAGAAAATTTATCTGATCTGCAAAGAGATCTGGGTTGGAAGGATTTGTTATCAGAATGCGCTTCACTTTCTATCTTATGACACTCTCCCTGCCCATCACCTGAAAATTGTAGGAACTACTAAACTCTCCAGCCATCAAAGTAAGGAGTGTCTTCACATTGGCCATTGGAGGTTGCTCTCTGGGAAAGTGGTGTTGGCAGTTGCATGGTGTTAAGCTATTGAGTTAATTCTTTGCCTCAAGCCTTGCTCGTTATCAATAGCTATGTTCTGTTATGCTGCGAAAGCAAGAGATGGGTATCCTATTTGTATGGGCAGGGGTGAGAGCAGGTGAAGAGGTGAATTTCAGGGTTGCTTCCAAGTTTGAAAAACAGCAAATCGGCCAACCTCAAGAGGATGTTGTAGCACAATTTACCACCACCATCTGGTGCACGTTGAAAGAAGAAAGCAAGAGATGGGTATCCTATTTGTATGGGCAAGGGTGAGAGCAGGTGAAGAGGTGAATCTCATGGTTGCTTCCAAGTTTGGAAAACATCAATGGATGAGAAAATGCTGACAAGTATATAACGTTTTGGGATAGAGAAGAAAATTCATCTGATCTGAAAAGAGATCTGGGTTGGAAGGATTTGTTAGCAGAATGCACTTCACTTTTTATCTTATGACACTCTCCCTGCCCGTCACCTGAAAATTGTTGGAACTACTAAACTCTCCAGCCATCAAAGTAAGGAGTGTCTTCACCATGGCCATTGGAAGTTGCTCTCCGGGAAAGCCGTGTTACGCAATTGAGTTATTCTCTGTTCGTTATGCAAGAGATGGATATCCTATTTTTATAGGCAAGGGTGAGAGCAGGTGAAGAGGTAAATTTCAAGTTTGAAAAAAGAGGTAATGGTCCAACGTCAACAAGCGCCGGCGGCATCGTTGCTCCACAGTATACAGACATGGTCATTTGAATTTGGTCACTAGGAGGTACATTGGAGTACAAGTTACGCCAGGATTTGCCCTGGTACAGAAGTCAATATCTTTGAAAGGGTTTTTTTTGCCAGTCAGAGAAGACTAGAGCCATGGGCGATGGCTTATAAACTCTAATTCGTTGAATCTCCTCGTGTTGAATACAGATTTGACCCGACAAAGATATTTTATGCGCTGAAATCATGTTTAAAATTAAAATAATTGAAGTAACGTACTGTTTATGCAGCCATGTCCAATTTCTCCAACTTTGCAAAGATCTCCTGTGTTTGTGGATGTGATCTGTCTCCTACACAAAAAGCACGTACCATTTTATGGCCTTCAATCCAACTACATCCAGGGATGTTTTTAATTCCTCGATCTTTCATCAATTTCCTTTCCATTTGAACCTCACCCCACCAGGTCAAGAGGCAGTATTACAAACAGAGTTTTGTTTGTTGAGGATAAGCTTTGCGATGCAGTGGCCCAAAATAGACTGTAATTTCGTACTATATGGAGTTTCACTTCTGAGTTTTGTGCCACAGTAAACCATACTAAGAAACCATGAAGTTGGGCCATAAATCTTGTATCAGTTTTATTTAGCATTTTAGAACTGTAGTTACATCTGTATATAATACAGATCAATCTCACTTCTTGTGAGCTATCCATGATATTCTTTTCGTTCCTGTACACATTGGATATTGAGTCTCATCTTTTTGAGGTCTGATTATAAAGGATTAACATTCTGTTCAACCGAGGATTGAAAAGAATAGATAGTTGTAACATACTAAAGCGTTATCCATGATATTGAGATGAAGAACTTGGAGGCAGAGACTGACGCTGTCTTGAAGACTTTGGGCTAGTTGCTGCTGGTTTTTTGTTGGCTTTTTTGCTGACTTTTGTTGTTCTTCCTCGTCTTTTGTGGTTGGCTGCTGTTTTTTCTGGTTTTATCCTGATATGCAGCTGGTTGTTTTTGCTGAACTTTTCTTTCTTATCTTTTATATTGTAATACTTTGTGGTTTCGGGTCCCTGTAAAACCCGTTTTACCCTTTATCAAAAACATACTAAAACGTTATTGAAGAAATGTTTTGAAGTTTGGACTATTTGTAATATAGACTAGCCCTGTATACCCGTCAAGCTCTGTATTGTTTTGTAATTTCCATTTAAAGTTGTGCTAAATACAATACCCGTGGCAAAATACTGTTATCCACAAAATATAAACTTTTTTTTTTTTTTTGTAGATGTCCATTACAAAAAAACAAAGGTTTGAATAAGAAAAAGGTAATGGGTGTTGGAGAAACAAGCTTAGAACTAAACCATAGATAAGTACTCTAGGACTGCTGAAAACCTTTAGTCCCCCATCACTACCTATCTCTGGAAATAGTCATAGGAATTCTGTCAAACAGTTCACGTGCCTTTTCTATGCTTCCACATTTTGCATACATGTCTGACAGAGCATTTCCAGCTGTAATTTCTAAAAGAATCCCCCTTTCATGATGCTTTGATGGATGTCCATACCTTGTTCCAAAGCTCCCATTTTGGCACAGGCAGGGAGGATACTGGAGAAGGTTGTGGAATTTCTCTTTACACTTGCCAATTGCATTTGCTTGAAAGTTTCTAAAGCCTTTTTAACAAATCCATTTTATACATATCCTGCAATCATTGCAATCCATGAAATTGACATCTTTTTCAGGTATTCTGTCAAACAGTTCACGTGCCTTATTAATGCTTCAACTTTTTGCATGCATGTCTACAAGGGCAGTTGCGACTCTAATATCTGACAGAGGTGATAAAACTTGAGAAAGAAAATCTATGCAAATTTGACTTGATTTTAGTGGTTCAACAGAGATCCAAGATACCAAATGACTTCCAACTTAACTGCATATTAGAACCTAAAATTTTCGTTGATTTGAATACAAAAACAATGTAACCACAGGGGTTTAACATTTACCAGCAGACTTCAACACAAGCCTTAAGAGTACAAAAAATCAAACTAAAGTTCACTGCCTCTCCACATCAGAATGTTTAAACACGAAATTAAAATCCAAAATCTGTTTTCCCCAAAAAAATGAAAAATCCCCCCTTAACCAGATTGCAAGTGACGGTTAAATCCAGTCCATTACATAAAACAAAAGAGGCGTAGATATCTAGTGTCCATGATTATGAAGATTCGAGGTGTGCGTTTTCTGATGTGTTCGAAAGCGGCATACAGATTCAGGGCAAATATTTCCAGATGACTTATGTGCGGGATCCACATTTACAGAGCCATGTATATTCTGTGATAATCTCGTGAATCTCTTCTCATGTCAGTTTTCAATATGTTGCCATACAATTTCGTTCGTAAGTAGTGAAAATTTCTGAAAGGCAGCTTCGTCATATGCAGCGGATGACATTCGGTGACATTCTGAAACTCTTTGCTGGAACACACTGACAAAAATGAAGGATGCAGATACATTCAATCGTCTTGCACGATACACAGACGATACTGATCATTAAAAACTGCTAGAGATGAAAGAGAAAAATCAACGGATGAAACCGGTTCAATCGTATTGCATGGTCCAGCAGATGATACCAGCCGTCGATGGCATATCTTAGCTCGAGCTTCTTCAAATAGGTAACGCCTTCGGCGTAAATATTGTATATACATGTGAGGTCATTAAAGAAAGAAAGGGGAAGAAGATAATATAATTGATTCTTTTTGTATGTCATAGTTTTAGGATATACTTTTTTAGTTGAAAAATATTTTATAGCATTTTATAGTGAGGTTTTTTCAATGTAAATATTGAGTTTTATATATATTCTATCTATTTTGTAATTGTTGTTTCATTTATTTTCCATTTCATAATTAATTATTAGTTGTTTATAGATCTTGTTTCTCAACATATTGTTAGAGTCACTTAGGTTGTACTAATCATTAAACATATAAACAAGAAATAGCAATGAGAAGCAAGTGAAAAAGTTTGCATAGAACACATTATTTATAAACATGGAGAAAACCATTGCACGTAAACAAACCCACAAAGACATCATTCAATAAATAAACAAAATTTCAATAATGTTTGTATAAAAACCATATCAAGAAATTGACTTTTATAATATCATCTTCCTCTCCTTTCCATAATGGCCTTATATGTATATATAATACACAAATAATTTTACCTAATTTGTAGTCTTGCCCCTTACACATGTGCAAACACACACACACACACACACACACACACACACAACTTGGTTTTTATAACATCTTCTTCCTCTCCTTTCTACAATAGCCTTACATGCATATATAATGCATAAATAATTTTACAACATATGTAGTCTTTCCTTTGACACACACACACATGATGTGTATGATTGCCTATATTTAATATAATCCAAGGGGTTAGTTTTTAGGCCATAGCCTTTCGCCTTATAAACTTTTGGTTATTAAATAAACAAATTATTTATAAATTTAAACTATATAAATTTACCCCTAATATAACAAATGTCATATTAATATAGGCTAAACCTTATAAGTTAGAGTCTTATAAATGTATAATTTAAGATCATTTACAATCAATATGACCTCCGACAAGTAAATATTATTCTTGAACACTCCCCCTTAATTTTTATAGAGGTTCATTCTATCAAGTTATTTTAGAAAGAAAAGACAAAGTTATTTAATAAAACATGACTTATTTGAAAAGAATGATGCCACAATGATAAAATATATGTCATAATTCAGATCTTGATTTTCTTAGAATGATTCAAAAAGTCTTATAAAGTTTCTCATTGGAGACTAGATATTGTCAAAATAGTCCCCTAGGTTTTTGTAGCAATAAGAATATCCATAGGTCTAACATACAATGCCCTTAGGTCTTATATATAGTGCTTTAAGACAAGTAGAAGAAGGATTATGGAGGAAGACATACACAGTGGCCAGAGGAATTACATATAAAGTTTGTAAAATTCCCACAAGAATTACATATAATGCTCATAGTTCTTACACATTCCCCAAGGTCTTATCTGATGCCCATAAATCTTACAAGTGCCATTTCATATTACATGCAAAGTTAGCTACTATGAGGTGTCATTGTCGCAAACCCTTGGATCTCTTAGTAGAAAATCCTTGAGGCTAAGCATGGAAATAAAGGCACTACATAGGATTTTTGTTTAGTGATTGTTGGGAATGAAGCCTAGACCACCACAATCACAATATATATACAACCTAATAATTAGTCTAACAAAGTGGAGAGTAATTTCATTATTAAGAACTTTTCTTTTAATGAAGTCCACATAAAATTAAATGTTGTTTGGTCTTTGATGTTGAACATGAGTCTTTGCCAAGAGTAGTAAATATTTTGACCATTTCATAATAAAGTGATCTACTTTTAATAGTACTTGTACCATAGAAAAATGGATCATTGACATTTTCATGGTCTTTTAGGTCTTTCTCTTGTGATGTTTGACTTATCTTGCTTTGATTTAATGTTGCAATGTAACTTATGCATTCACATTAAGTCCTAAACATTTAAATTATGACGTCTTGTGAAGGTGTTGTGAAGTGTTGTAACACATTTCTACACTTTTCTAGACTCTTCTTATTATAATTCACCTAAAAATCACCTTTTCATCACTTGTCAAGTCCTATTCTAAAGTGTTGTAAAGTCTTGTAACAAGATTTCATGCTTTTCTAGGCTTGTTATTATTATTTACACCTTTCTTATGCTTTATTTGACCCCTTTATGCACTCATAAGACTTAATTAAGTGTATTTTTGAATGTAAACCCGACAAACAACATTAAATGAAGTTAATTCCCAACACCCACTTACAAGCCCAAGGTGGGACCCATTCGCCATGGGTGGAAAATGAGTCCCTCTTGGCTCCAAATTCAAAATAATTCAAAATTTCTTTCGGGTTTTTATTCAAAAAGACCTTATGTCGGTTTGTGATGAGATTATTGGGTAATTAGGGCATAAGTGTATATAAATAAGTGTTTTTCTTCTCAGTTCAACCCCCATTCATTCAAGCATTCATCAAGTTCACTCATTCACTATTTCATTCAATTACATTCAAGCTCATCATTCAATCAAGCAAACATCAAGCATCTTGGAGCAGCCATTGACATATCTTCAGACTTCTTCAACAAGGTTTTTGACTTTTGTATGTAGATTTGTCAAGCAATTAGGTGTTGAAAAGTGGACAAGAAGTCAACAAAGTGTTTCAAGTCAACTAAACCCTATTTCAAGCTTGGAGACAACCTATAGTCAGTTTTCTGCAGATTTGACTCTGTCAACTTGACAAGAAGACAAGTGCAGATTTGGAGCTACAAAATTGACCTTTGATTTTGCATATTTTTGGAGTAGGACTGATTCACCATCAGTGGCGAATGAGTCCCACCTAAGGGCTAAATTTTTTTATTTTGTCAGAATCCAGTTCCTGACTGTTGGAAAGCAGTTTCAAGTGTTTTTGTCAGTAGCAAGACTGATTCACCATCAGTGGTGAATGAGTCCCACTGGTGATTTACAATGATTTCTGCCAGTTTTTAGAGCCTTCTAGATTCAACATCCAATTCCTAGGTGCACTCTATTCAACCTCTTTCAATTATGTTTGTGTTTGTTTGAACGTTTTAGTTCATTTTTGCATACCTCACTATGTTTTCAAACATTGCACATTTCATTATTTTTACATTCATAATCAATCAATTTCATAGATTAGTTGCATTTAGATCATTTCATTTAGTCTCAATTCCATCTTACATTCCTTCTTTTGAGTGAACCACCTCAATTTTAGGGTTCTATCTCTCTCCTTTTAGGTGAAAGATCCTAAGAGTGTAAGAGAAGTCCATAGTCACCGTCAAAATTGATGGTTCATTTTGGTGAACCTTAATATTGAACACATTATCTTTTTGATTTCAATTGCATCTTGCATCCTAGGTTTCCTTATCATCAACATTCAATTAGGTTTTGTTTTGTTTTTGCATCCTCGGGTTTCTCAAACTACATTAGTGAAAGAATTATATAGATTTCATTTTTGCATATCAAATCATTAAAAAACTGAAAATCTACATTTGCATCTTCATTCTGCATCTGAAAAGCATTAAAATCACTTAATTTTTTTGAAAAACACAAAAAAATCTCATACCTAGACTCATTTGCCACCCTGGGCGAATCAATCCACCTGCACATTGTGAACTGCATTTTTAGGCATTTTCTGGGTATTTTCTGCATCACAGTTTGCTATTATTACTTTCTGTCATACTTTCTAAATTTTCTGTTTTATACACTTTCTTGCAGATTATTCATTTTCATCATGGCTTTATGATTTAATAAGTTTTGGAATTCATTGAAATCCCTTGTAGCCATGTCCAATTGTGCCTTTGCCTGTGATCCTAATGACCTTGAGCTTCCTCATGCTCCTTCAACTCCAAATGAATGTCCTCCTCATGCTGTAGACATCATTGGAAAAGATGATGATAGCATGACCAAGTTCTTAAATTCATGCCTTGACAACCTTGAAGCCAATCCAACCTTCTACCCATCCATGAAGTCACAAGATCTTCCTACTGTTCCACCTCTTGACATGTTTGGTTATTTACATCCTGAAACGACTGAAGGGCCTAAGTTCCCTCCCACAGGTGGACCTAGTTTCTCTACCCAACCACATCCTCAACCATTTTATAATAACAAAGTTACAAACACACCAATCAACCTTGAAGAAACATATGGAAAAGGATTTACTATCTTAAGCAAACAAGGTTGTGACACAACAACTGAGCATAACATTCACCAACTTTTGGAACAAAGACCAACATATGAAAATACAATAGGATTAGGATATAAAGATCCTCCTCATGACAACAAGCCTCCTTTTGAATATTGGAGACTTCGAGATGATGGTACAGTGATATTTGATTCTCCTCCTAACTTGAATGTCCTCCTTCCACATGAATAACCATTACCTGATTCTAATGACAAGGATGCTAGGATCCCCATGGGTCCTCTTCCTCCTCCCATCCATTGAAAAGGATAAACTAGTCAATGAAAATGACCTTACAAATTGAAGAAACTAAAGTTTCCTCTCTCCATCCACCACTTGAGTGTTAAAAGGAGACTCCAGATGCTCTTAAACAGAGGCCTTATACTCTTACCACCTTCAAATAGGTTGGTCATCCGTCCTAAAGATTCTAACATACCATATTGCAAATATCATCATATTCTTGGACACCGAATTGATAAATGCCAGACATTGAAGGACATACTGAACAAGTATCACTTCACTGACACTGACTGCTATCCTATCATCCCATAGTACATTTTCTCACATTCCTTTTTTTTCATTTTCCTTTTCTTTAGTGTGCTTGTATGTGCATATCGTGTTCCCCTGTAATGTGCGTTTGATGTTCTCTCTCTCTTTGTGCACTTTCTCTATTTGTACCTCTATTCTTCTATATGTCATACATTTTGCACTTTTGTTTTGTGTTTTCCTTTTGGGATGACACAAGGTATTGAGACCGAAATGTCTCCTTGATGTTGACCCAAAAGCTTTTCCTTTTCTTTTTCCTTTTTCATTTTCTTTTTGCTTATGTTTTCCTTTTGGGGATGATGCAAAACATTGAGACCCAATGTCTCTTCCATGTTGACCCAAAATGGACTTTGTTTTCTTTTGTTTTTTTTCTGTGTCATTCTTCAGTTCTATGTGCTTTGGGGAATGATGATAGTTCAAGCTCTTTCATAAAAACATTGCAACAACGAACATCTGACCCCAAATCTATATATCCCTTATGTGTTTTAGTGTGTTCCTTTTTGTGGGGCAACCCTCCTTTATTTTGTTCTCTTTTTCATTTACATGAAGCAGTCTTACTTGGAAACATATGCTTGGCATAGGGGCTTTCCAAGTTGGCTCTCATGTCTTGTTTTCTTTTTGCATTTTTCCTTCACTACTTTAAAGTAATTGCTCATAGAATGGTGTGTAGAAATTCCTTTAAAGTGGGGGGCATACATTGGCATTATTTCATTCACATTCTTGGTTCTCAATAGAACCTTGTCACTTCATACGATGCGTTTGTCACTTTGTAGATGACATTGGGTGTGATGTCCTTCATAATTGTGATCTATCTTAGCTTATTACATTCCTCTTGGTGGATTGATTCGACACATTGCATCCCCTAAGTTGTGAATATTCTAATCTTTGATTGGTCATCTCTTGGAGACATTAGACACAATGTTCCCTGAGTGATAGACCTTGCATGAACTTAACAAGACTCCTTTGAACATCTTTTACATTTTACAATTTTTCATTTTACATTTTTCATCTTTTCCACCTTGCATAACACAACTTGCATGCCTGTGGTACCTTTGCATTTGTTCATGAGTTCTAAGCATATGAACCTTTGCTTGTCTCATGAAGTACGAACCAACCTTTTCCTTTGTGGCACCTAGTTAAAGTTATCAGGAGGTATAACTTTGATATGGTTGAGCGGGAAGCCCATTCCACGACACGACTTTCCCCACAACCACCTATGTGTTTGTGAGTGCATACCAACTAGCGTATGTTTCTCACCTTTTGGGTCTTCTCACTCGACAGATCGCCATGAGTTATGTTGCCCTAGAGTGAGTATGCATTCTATTCTTTAGGAAAAAAACCTAGATCTAATTCACAACTAGCTAAACAAATGATCAATGCTTGATTCAACTTTTCCTTTTTCCTCTCCCTTCTCTTTCTCTCTTTCACATGTGTGTTCTTTTTTTCTTATGTTTAGTTTTCCATGGGATCTTCATCCTGGGGGCTTGATAATCCCTCTTGATCATTGTCAATCCATCTTGCTAACATAAGTACATTTGGATCCTTCTCAATATGCATGGCTACTTTAGTGTGAGTTTGAAGCAAGTTCATCCTCTCACTAAAGTGGGGGCTAAATGTACCATAGAAAAATCAATCATTGACATTTTTATGGTCTTTTAGGTCTTTCTCTTGTGATGTTTGACTTATCTTTCTTTGATTTAATGTTGCAATGAAACTTATGCATTCACATTAAGTCCTAAACATTTAAATTATGACATCTTGTGAAGGTGTTGTGAAGTGTTGTAACACATTTCTACACTTTTCTAGACTCTTATTATAATTCACCTAAAAATCACCTTTTTATCACTTGTCAAGTCTTATTCTAAAGTGTTGTAAAGTCTTGTAACAATATTTCATGCTTTTCTAGGCTTGTTATCACTATTTACACCTTTCTTATGCTTTATTTGACCCCTTTATGCACTCATAAGACTTAATTAAGTGTATTTTTGAATGTAAACCCGACAAACAACATTAAATGAAATTTAATTCCCGACACCCACTTACAAGCCCAAGGTGGGACCCATTCGCCATGGGTGGCGAATGAGTCCCTCTTGGCTCCAAATTCAAAATAATTCAAAATTTCTTTCAAGTTTTTATTCAAAAAGACCTTATATCGGTCTGTGATAAGGTATTATTGGGTAATTAGGGCATAAGTGTGTATAAATAAGTGTTTTTCTTCTCATTTCAACCCCCATTCATTCAAGCATTCATCAAGTTCACTCATTCACTAGTTCATTCAATTACATTCAAGCATCATTCAATCAAGAAAACATCAAGCATCTTGGAGTAGCCATAGACATATCTTCAGACTTCTTCAACAAGGTTTTTGAATTTTGTATGCAGATTTGTCAAACAATTAGGTGTTGAAAAGTGGAAAAGAAGTCAACAAAGTGTTTCAAGTGAACTAAACCTTATTTCAAGCTTGGAGACAATCTACAGTTAGTTTTCTGCAAATTTGACTCCGTCAACCTAGCAAGAAGACAAGTGCAGATCTGGAGCTACAAAATTGACCTTTGATTTTGTAGATTTTTGGAGGAGGACGATTCGCCATTAGTGGAAAATGAGTCCCACCTGAGGGTTGAAAAATATTTTTTTAGAATCTAGTTCCCGACTGTCGGAAAACAGTTTCAGGTGCTTTTTTCAATAGCATGACTGATTCACCATCAGTGGAAAATGAGTCCCACTAGTGATTTACAGTGATTTATGCCAGTTTTCAGAGCCTTCCAGATTCAACATCCAATTCCCAGGTGTACTCTGTTCAGCCTCTTTCAATTCTATTTGTGTTTGTTCATGTTTTAGTTCATTTTTGCATACCTCACTGTGTTTTCAAACATTGCATATTTCATTAGTTTCACATTCATAATCAATCAATTTCATAGCTTAGCTGCATTTAGATCATTGCATTTAGTCTTAATTCCATCTTACATTCCTTAGTTTGAGTGAACCACCTCAATTTTAGGGTTCTATCTCTCTCCTTTTAGGTGAAAGATCCTAAGAGTGTAAGAGAAGTCCATAGTCACCCTCAAAATTGATGGTTCAGTACCAATATGAAGCTAATCAATAAGTTGATAATCCAAATTGATTCATTTTCCAATTTCATTGCACTTCTATTTTCAACCTCTTTAGACAAAGAAGCCATAATAGATCACTTATTTAACTATTATTCTATCCATGTGATAAAAAATACACCATATTTTGAAGACATAGATAGAGGTGTATTTCCTATCAATATAATAACCAACATAGTCAATATCAAAATAACTAAATACATTTTTACTCTTGGTGTAGGAATAATAAAGAAAAAAATTAATTATACCTTTAATATACTTTTATGTTGTTTTAGAACTTTTCAATGTTCCACATAAGGAAATTACATAAATATGGATGTAATTCCTACTTTAGGTGATTATAAGCCTCAAAATATAAAGTTGAAAGAAATTTTGACTAAATTTTAATAAAAATTAGAATTGATCTTTTCACATGATGGCTTTAGGTCTGATTTGGTTCCTACTTAAATAGATACAACAATAAGTTTACAATATGTTATTCAAAAATTTCAGAAAAATTACATGCATAGAATAGAGTGATAATTTTTGAATATGGACACTTTTGAAAATATGATTTAAGAAGACCTCGGGTTTCTTTTCTTAAGAATTGAAGTCTAGATTAATAAAAAATCATTAGCACATAAGGTCTTTAAAAATGAAAGTAGTTATAAATTTCCATGCCTTTTCAAGTAATAAACAACCATCTTACTTAACATATATAGTCAAAGAGTCATACACTATATTTTTTAACACAAACTCATCCAAGGCTCTCATTATTTTGTCACATATAGGAAATAATCTAAACCTAGAATTTGGATATAAGACAAAGTATTATGTGCACAAAAATGCAAATTATATAGCATTTTGTTACTTTACTGGTGATTGTTCTCTTCATATATAAGAAAATACATCCTCTAATTTTAAAAAGGAAACATAAATGAAGTTACAATTTTAGGGTCCAAGTTGTTCCATGGTAACACACCAAATTTGGTATATCTAAAGTATTGATACTATTAGGAAAGGTTTCTCAAGCTTTCCCCTAATGTTGAGTATATGAATGATGCAATATTTGGACTATGGAATATAAAAAGTCAATTTCTAGGCTATAGACTTCATTTTGGGAGTTTTTTTTAGGTTGTTCAACATCACTTTTGAGAATTCCCATTGCATGAAACTTTTTGATCTCTATAATTTAAAAGAAAAGTCCCTAACAACCTCTTGTAACAAAATTTATGGCCTCCTTAAGTTTGGAAATCTAAAAACATATAGGACATAGAAAAGAGTTGTAAGAGGGACTTAAGTTTGATGATCAACTTATGATGTGTGTTAGGACACATTATAAGGTATCTTTGAGTGAAGATAATGAAGCCAAAATGAAATAACCAATTTGGCGAGTGATTTATGATGCACTTATGATAGATGAAGGTGTGTGAGGGGGAAAATCATAGATGCTAAACAAGAGAAATGTAATTGAAATCATAATCTAATCTCAATATGTTCATAAATCTAAGATCTATTCCTACACTTACAAAATGAAACTAAGCTATTGAAAACATATTATGAAATCCTATGATTACCAATTTGACTTCAAAACAAAGCAAACTGTTACCATCCCGTATCGGAGTGTGTTTACCTAATGTTGGATTGTTCGTATCATTGCGAATCCTCCATAATTCTTGTGCAAAAGCTTGATGCGTGATGTCTTGGTTGGTTGATCGAAGAAATGTTGAAGCTCTAATGGTGGTTGTGAATGTTGGTAATACTTTGTTGTGCAAATGATGTTGACTCTTTGATCCTTTTTTGTGAGGAAAGAGGTTTGTTATATAGAAAATGAGATTTAAAATGAACGATAAGGATTAAACAATGTTGAGTCAAGATCGACGGTCGAAAGTTGTTGAGAGGAAATAGACATGTGCATAGATTGTGCAAAGTAGATTGCACAATTTGTGTGATTGAGGAATAGATTGGTTAGTTAGGATTTAGAATGATCAATCAAGATTTAGATTGACCAGTCATGAATTAAATGGCAGTTAGGAATTAGATGGATCGCTAGCAAATTAGATGGCTCAGTTAATAATCGTAATTTTATCAATCAGAAAGTGGGTGAGGATAATTGATTAATTGATTTAATTAATTAATTCCTTTTTGGAGTTGAATGTGCAAATCAAGTTTAACTTTTGCAAATAAAGTTGCATTAGTTTGATTTGATTTTTGATGATGTTTTGAATAGTTTAATTTAATTATTCAAATTTGGAGGGAAAGTGAGTTAGTTAAATTATTATGATTTAATAATTCAATCGACTTAGGGGAATAACGTGATTTAGTGATGTAATTAAATAGTTGGAGTTTTTGAAAGAGGAAAAAATAGGTTTTACACGGACCCGAAACCACAAAGTTTACAAACAAAAGATAAGATCGTTAAAGACCCCAATAACAGAGAGGCTGTAAAGAAAACAAAAAAATGACAAAGCCACAACCACCAAAAAAGCCAGCAAGGGCCACATAAAAGACCCAAAAAGACCAGACATAACACCAACAACAACTAAACTTGGGACTTTAATGTTTCCTCAATTTCATCTTCTCCCATTCCAGTATTGTTCTTTTTCCGTTTTCCTTCTTCATTGCTAAGAGCGGACAACTTCAATTCTAGTTCCTCCAACTTTCTATTTAGAACCCTATTTCTAAGATTAAGATCATTAATTTCTTGATAGGCCCATTTCATAACCCTGAAAATGTCACCAACACCACTTCTAGCAGAGGCAAGGATATCTCTAGACTGATCCCGGTCTAAAATGAGGTTAAAATCATCTAGATTAGGGGAGCTAGGAAATCTTGTACCATCATCTTTGAAAGAGGCAAGAGGGGTAGACACAAATTTTTGCTAGCTTCAGGGTTCTCAGTTTTGTCCTCCAGAGAGTCTGCAGAGTAGGAAACCAACTTATTGGTAGGGGAACCCTTGAGAGTGGGATTCTTTAAGGGAATCGGGCAGTCGGGGTAGATCTAGGGTTAGCTTTAGCAAGCTGGGGTTTACTAAGCTGGGTTTTCTTACCAGACAGAACAGGGGACAGGTGGGCTTCAACAATTCTCTCTTGGTTAGGCTGATTCTATGAACCACCACTGCTCGTTTCATAGTCCTCAGACGCCATGGAGGCAACTAGTTTGGATAAAGCCAACATGCTTTTACAATGTTCATATATTAACCTAATAAGACTAGGATGAAGAATAGGGTATCTCCTGGGATTTTTCTTGTGGTCCTCAAGGCTATTGCTCAACAAAGAGAACAGATAATGGGGCAGAGAAATCCATACCTTATGGCGGAAGTGGTTAAGGATAGCAAAATGATGACCATAAACTCTGGTGAATCTCCCGTCCAAGGTAATATACTCCATTATGACATGAAGCACCTTTCTCCAAAGCACCTTAATGGTGTCAATTTCAAAATAGCTGTTGGAAATTTTGACCAGTTTCATTTTCTCCTTTTCTTTCTTAGGGAATTTGATTACCGCCTCGTCTGAAAACCTTCTGTCCCAATAAAACTTCACCCCCTCAATGGACATCCCAGTCACCTCTCCTATAATTTTCTCATCCAGCTTCACCTTTCTCCCAAAGAGGATTATTTCTCCATTGTTCCAGTTCTTCTCAAAATAGTTCGTAGCCATAGTTCAGGCCCATGAAGTTTTTCCAGGAATGGAATCAAACCACCTCTCACAACCTGTTTCCAGACCTTAGCATTCCTCGTGTGCATTTCGTAACTTTTTGGCTCAACTCTTTTCCTATCCCCCCCCCATTTTCGTATGCACCTCATTGCAAACTCTACCAATGCTGAAAACCTGTTGCAAATTTATGTAGCCATTCCAATAAACCCACAAAGAGTGCTGCTTTTTCTTACCAGCTAAGTAATATGACACGACCCCATCAAATCTCTTGATTTTGATGTACTTAGACCTTTTCCCTTTCATCATTAAAAATATTTTCCTCTTTCCCATGCGTAACATCATAATCTAATAAGGCCCTGACTTCAGCTCTCAAATCCCTAAAATTCTGCCACGTGTTCAATCCTTGCCTTTTAACCCCCTCATTCGCAAAGTAATCCGCCACACTGTTAGCTTCCCTATAGATGTGTGATACTTTAACTTTATTGAACTTGTCTAGAATATATTTTTCTTCATCAATCCAATTATTTATAGACCAGAAGGGGGGTCCTACCTAGGAGACAGTCAATGATGTTTTTGGAGTCCCCTTCAAGCCATAAATATTTTATATTCAAATTATGAGCTAACTTTAAAACTTGAAAAGCTCCTATAGCCTTCGCCACATGGTTGGTTTGATGACCTAGGGAAATTGCCACAACCACCATAAAGTTACCATTTGAGTCCCTTAACACACCTCCACTTCTGGCCATCCCCAAATTGCCCTTCACGACACCATCAAAGTTGGCCTTAAACCAACCATTTGGAGGAAAGGTCCAACGCACACCCTCCCTGCTTTTCTTAGCTAGCTTGGATGCCATAGAAACACCTATTTTAATATTCCAATCCTTTGCTATCATTAGATCATAGGGAGTACACACCACAACTTTGAGGTTGAGAGATTTTTGGGGAATAACATTAAAGTTTTCCTTTATAAGCCTAATTTTTTTTTGAAAAACATTAGTCTCCAACATCTCCTTATCCCTGAAAAGTCTGTTATTGCATTCTTTCCACACTCCCCAAACAACAAAAGGGAAAATAAAATCCCATAACCTTTGAATGAAGGGATTTTGAGATGGATCTTTCCATTGTGAAAAGAAATCTTCAATGGACAGGGGAAACACCCAAGAGATATTCCAGAGGGCTAATAATTTTCCCTAGATTATAGAAATAAATGGGCAGTGGAGAAACAAGTGGTTAGCAGACTCCGCCTCACACTTGCAAAGGTAACATCTGTTGGGGATTTGAAATCCCTGTTTACAAAGATTATCCACTGTAAGCACCTTATTTTGAAGCAGAATCCAGAAGAAGATGTTGACTTTGGGAGTCAAGTGTTTAATCCACGTTTTAGACCAGAAAGGAGGGGGATCTTGAGAAAAGGACAACAAAGAAACAACCAAAGAAACAAAGTAGTTACCTGAAGGGTTGTCCATCCAGACAAGATTATCATCCAGTTGAATCTATCCCAAACTAACAACCCTTAAGGAAGATTGAAGTTGAGCCAACTCCTGACTAACCACACACAAATACACCCAGTCTCCTTCATACCAATAATCTTTGACAAACTCCCCAAAAGCTGCTTTGCATAGCTCAGCTCATTTGTTGAATCTTTCAATTTTGATTAGGGGATCCTTAAAAAGTCATTTGTCCTCCCAAAATCTGGCTTGATTTTTGCTTCTAATGTGCCATCCTATCCCAGATTCCAAGATCTTTTTACCAACAATCATATCATTCCAGCAAGCTAAACCACAAGGCAGAATAGGAGAATCCAATATCACTTTGAGGGACACACAATTGGTCATATATTTACTTCTTAAAATATCTTTCCATTCTCCAACAGATGAGAAGGATCTCCATATTTGTTTGGCTAGAAGAGTCTTATTAATCATTCTGATTTTTCTAAGACCTAAACCCCCCAAGGTTTTCGGTCTATAAACCAAATCCCACCCTATAAGAGGCATCCTCTTTCTCTCCTCCACACCAGACCAAAGGAGTATTTTTTGGATATTTTCAATGGCCTCCGCATATTTAACAAGAATTTTGAAAAGGCTTAAAGCATAAACCGAGAGATTCGAAAGAGAAGCTTTGAGAAGTTGAGTTTTTTAGCTTGGCTCAAAAGAGCTCCTTCCATCCTGCCAACTTCTTTCTGAACCTGTCAACCAGCAAACACCAAAAGGAATCCAGAGGCTTAAGACATAGCGGTAGTCCAAGATAAGTAGAGGGTAAGGATTCCATTCTGCAACCAAGGATTCTTGCAATCTTGACCTATCTATGCTTAGGGGTATTAAAGATAAAAGGGAGCTCTTCTTTCTATTGACCATTTGCCTAGTCACCTTCTTATACACATCCAAAGTTTTTTTCAAAGTCTTAGCCTTAGTCACCATAGATCTTCCCATTAGCATAGTGTCATCAACAAACTTTTGGTGAAAAAAAATCAAATTAGTAGATGAAGGAATAAGACCAGCAAGAGACCTCTGTTCAATCAAACTTTTAAGATTCCTTCCCAGGCTCTCAACCATAATTGTGAACAAAATAAGAGAGATGGGATCACCCTGTCTTAGGCCTCTTGAATTTTGAAAGAATCTGGAAGGAGACCCATTCACACTAATAGAGGTGGAGACTGTAGTAACCAACTGATTCACCAACTGAATGACTCTACTACTAAAACCAAACACCGTAAGAATTTTAAATAAAAAATCCTAGTCAACATGGTCATAAGCTTTGGATATATCCAGCTTAAGAAGAAACCCTTCAGTTTTAGATTCCACAAGTGAATGGATATTCTCATGGACAGTAACTATAGAGTCTAAGATTTGCCTTCCAGGTACAAAACCATTCTATTGAGGGGAAATCAATGAATGAAGGAAAGTAAGGATCCTTGAAGTCAAAACCTTTGATATGATTTTATAGAAAGAGTTGCAAAGACTAATGGGTCTAAACACCTCAAACTCCATAGCCCCAGGTTTCTTGGGAACAAGGACCACAAAAGTAGCATTTAATTAAATAGTTGGAGTTATTTAATTAATCAAGACAAAATAAAGTGAGATTAGGACTTTATTAAATAAATGTAATTTTTTTAATTGATAGAAATGATGAAAACGTGAATTAATTAAATAATGTCGTTTTATTCAATTAATAGAAAAAATAGGGTTTTCAAGACCTTATTAAATAAATGGAATTTATTTAATTTTTCAAGAATGATGAAAAAGTGAATTAATTAAATAATGTCATATTATTCAATTAATAGGGGAAATTAGGGTTTTGGATGTAATTGATGTGAAATGCAGTGATGTTTGATGATAAAGATCTGCCAATGATGTGAGAATGTCATTTACAGTGTGTGATAAGTGTTAGGTCAATGTTACATGTCTACAGAAGGAAGATGCTATTTTTATCCTATGATCTCATCTTGGGGATTTGAGTGTTGTTTTTCTAACTAGGTTTTTGAACACCACTTTTCTGGGTGGTTTGAGCTCATAGTTTTGTAATTATCATTTGATTGTTTCTTGTACTACTTCTCTTATTTATAGGATGATTGAGATGTAGGTATATAATACTAATTTTATAGGTACTATTATGCTATCAAAATTAATCCACATATTTGGTTGGTAATACTCCTATAAGGATTTTTATAACCACAAGGATAATTGCATAACCTTTGATGTACTGAAAGTGATGATTTTTGTTTGAAGAAGTTGTATAGGATAAATTAAGTTCAAGTGTTGAAACATAAATTATATTTTGTAATAATATTCCATAGAATACTATTGTTGTGGTGTACAAAAGATATTGAAGTCTTGTTGAGATAGTCACACTATTTCACCATTTGCAACAAACAAGTCTCCAACCTGATAAATTTTTATTAGCTAGCATATGCCCAACCTGTGCCAAAATGGGAGCTTTGGAATGTGCATAAGGGGAAATTCTCTATAGAAAATTTCCTTGATGAAGTATAATATGCCTATAAGGGAGCCAAATGGATATGAATAATTAAAAAATTCTAGATAGGGTTTCTTGATGGCATAACACCCCATTTCATACCGTAGATACTTGAAATTGTCATAGACTGTGAACTAGCATAATAACTCTAATATTTGTCTTGCCCTAATGATTAAATAATGTTCAATTATTTAATTATTTTCTAAAATCACATTTATTGTCTAAAATCATATTTCCACTATTAATTAAATAACTTTATGTTATTTAATTATATCTTTAACTCTTTATTCTTCTTGATTAATTAAATAAATCTTATTTATTTAATTATATCTTTAATTCTTTATTCTTCTTGATGAATTAAATAAATCCTATTTATTTAATTATATCCTTAATTCTTTATTCTTCCTTGATATTATTTCTTATGCTTGGATTGTAAATCATAATAGGATTCTACCTAGAGTATAAGTCAAAATAAGACTAAACTTGTAACAAAAATATGTTTCTACTTGGAGAAAAATTGATGATAGGACTGCGCTTTGAGCAAAAACAACATGATTCAATTTAGAATAGAAAGAAAATGATCAAGTCCATTATATTATATCAAGTCTATTATAAAATAATATTTTATATATTATTGTAGACATGTAAAATTGACCTAACACTTACCGCACACCCTAAATGACATTTTCTCATCATTGGCATCATTATCACCAAATAACATTGCATTTCACATCAATTACATCAAAAACCTTAATTTCCTTTATTAATTGAATAATTTAACATTATTTAATTAATTCACTTTTTCATCATTTTTGACTAATTAAATAAATCATTTATTTAATAAAGTCCTATTCTAACTTTATTCTTCCTGATTAATTAAATAACGTCAATTATTTAATTATGTCACTAATTCACCTTATTCCCCTAAGTTAATTAAATTATTAAAACATAATAGATTAATTAATCACTTTCCCCCAAATTTGAATAATTAAATATAAGTTATTCAAAAACATCATTCAAAAATCAAATCAAACAAATACAACTTTGTTTGTAAAAGTCAAACATTATTTGCACGTTCAACTCAAAAAGATTAATTCATTAAATCAATTAATTAATTATCCTCACCCACTTTTATGATTGAGCAAATTTCGATCCACCGATTGCTTGATTTGATTGACTAACTGATCCATCTAATTCCTGATAGATCAATCTATTCTTCAATCCCATTGAAGGCTCAAATTGATTTCTTCAATTCCATAGATTATTCAATCTATTTCCTCAATCCCACTAAACACTCAAAATGATTTCTTCAATCACACCAATTATGTAATCAAAATGTACAGATTATGCCAATCTAAATCCTCTCAACGGTTCTCAACCATTGATCAAGATACTCTACCACGTGATCTTGAGCATTCATTTTGAAACACAAATTCTATATAAAAACCATCTTTCTTCTAAAAAAAATTGGAGAATCAATAGCACTTGCACAACGAAGTAATGCAAGAATCACAACCAAGCTTTTGAAGCTTCAACACATGTCTTTGATCAACACACACACATTATTTCAAGCTTTTACACACACAATGAAGACTTCACATTGATAAGAACAACCCAACATCTTCGCAAACACATTCTGACACGGGATGTTAAAACTACCTTATTTTGGATTCATTATTTTTGTTTCATTTCAATTATGTTCTTGATTTCCTTAAAATTTGTTTCAATTTCATGAGTAATGGGCATGAATCATCTTTTTGTTTGATTAGATTAGTTTCTATTACATCAATTTGATTATTGTACTATGATCCTGATTTCCCCTTACACATTCTGGCATGCCTGGTGGGACCATAGTCCTTAGCACTAATTGTTTATGAGATAATTTTGAAGTTGTAGGTTCTGAAAGAACATTGGAAAATTTTTCATGTAGAAGCTACAGGAATTTCGTGCACTTGATTTCATGTTTTTCATGCACTTGATCATTTTTTGGCCGCTTTCGAATTTTTGTTGCACTTTTGCAAAAATAAAGAGGCACACTTGAGTTTTTAAGCCGCTTCTGCTTAAAAACAGAGACCGCTTTTGACTTTTTAGTTCACTTTTGCTTTCTGATAAAGGCCGCTTTTGACTTTTTTCTCTGTTACTATTATCAATAGTTTTGCACCCTGCTAAATGCAATATTTAGCAAACTACTAAAACATGGAAACCTCTTTCAGATGTGGGTGATCTTATGCAAAAGAGGAATCTCCAGAGTGAGCTGGTTCTCCGAATGATGAATTCTATTCTAAAATAGCTTCTGAAGAAAGGGATGAAGAATAACTGAATATAAAACCTATTTCTAAAAGATGATTCACCAAACTTATAAGGATTCAGACCGAACCAATCACAAAAACTTCTCTATTGCAGTAATCCTCACAATCTCATTGGCACATATCCCATCAATAATTTGTATGAAGATCTGGAAAACAAACACAACATGCAACCTGAAACATGAAATTCTGAAACAACACCTATAACAACAAGACATAAAAGGATTCCAATTTGAAAAACACAAGTATATCAGATTGCTATTACAAAATTTGAGACAGAAAATAAGGAGAAATTTGCTGCTCTATTAAAACTGGAAGAGTGTCAATTTGTCCAAACTGAGTATCAAAAGGTTTACAAGCTCCCCGAAATGAGTAAGGGCAAAAAAAGAAAATTCTGAACTGGCTGAGAATGGAGAGTTGAAAGACTAAATCTATCAAGAAACTCTCAAGGAAACCCTAATCCGAGCTCAGAAAAAGCTCAAGGAAAAAAAGGCCTCAAACAAACTCAAAAACTACTTTAAAGCAGAAAAAAGCACAAAGCTTTTATGATTACACTGTCAAGCCCCTAAAAATAGGGCAAATCTGCTTTAAAAGCACCAAAAACACCTTATCTCTCCAAGATAAGTCTGGAATCCGACCAAGAGGAAAGTCAGTCAAAGATCTGCTAAAAATAGCAAGAAAACATAAAGCAGTTTATAAAACATTGCTTTATGCTTTTGCTTTACAAGATGTAGATTTTTCAATTTTTCCTTTTTTTGCAACTCAAGATTGAAATCTTTTGCAAAAATAAATATGCTATTCTCCAACATAATTGATTTTCTCAAAATCATAAAAATACATTACATAGTCATCCTTCATGTCTTCGACTTTCATTGGTTTCTCTAAAATCAATTAAAAAATAAAAACCCTAAAAACATGGCATTAAACACAAGTCATTCACAAATTTCTCCTAATTCCCTCTTCATTTAAAATAATACCCTAAGTCAAAAACCCATTCCCCTAAGGCAAAACAATAAGCCTTAAATACTTAAGACATCTCTCTAACATAGAATTTCGGCCTCCATTTGATATTGACTTAAACTTAGGTTTTGATAAATCATAAAGGAAACATCATGAGTTCAGCCACCATTTGATATTTGACATGTGCATTTTAAATGAAAATTCTAGAAACTTCATAATGCTCAAATTAGGGATTTGATCAAAATAGGGTCAAACCCTAATTATCACCATTTTACACCCGTGACTTTGGAAAGAAAGAACTTTTGTCTGCATGAACAACACCGCTATGATGGTGTTGGATTCGAGCCCGTGTGCACAGAAATCCTCCTCTACTTTCCAGTTGACCGAATCTCCAGTGGGTAAGTCTTTTTTTCATGGCGAAATAACTTTTCCACTTCATTATCTCGAGTATCAAAAATCCCTAAGGGCGCAGTTTGCATAAGTTTGTTTATGATCTTCTATTCTTTTTGACTTCTCCATACCATTATGGATTCGAGCTCGACTCCCATAGTCCATTCATGAAAGCTCGACTTGTACTCCTATTCTCCTTCACTGTGCAGAGGTAAGCTTTAGTTAATGGTTTTTGTAATCTGCTCATTTCGGCCTCAAAGCCGTGGCTAACATACTCTACTGTCATCATTCTGTTGTTCTCTTGTGTGCACATCTATCATTGTAACACTCTATTCACCAGCGAGAGCTCGGCCATCACTTGGAAACTCGAATCCCTATATTCAGAAGCTATTTGCAGCTTAGGCCATGGATAAAGTGTCTACCTCAGCCTCGAACTGGTAACCTTCTTCAGCTTTCTTTGCTTCTCTAAAAACTTTAAGATGCTCCCTCTTGAAACATAGATTTTGGCCATGTTCAGGTCGTGCCAAATGCGCACTGTAGAAAGCATTATTTTGAATTTTGGGCTCGACCCAGAACAACAAACCCCTCCTATGCCTTTCTAAATGTATATTTGCTTGTGGGCATTATGAAATTTGGACAAGACTGTAATTTCATCATTCAGTTGCGAAATCCTGACATGGGTTGTCGTGGTTATTGTATTTTCTGTATTTTGAAAACAAAACTGAAAGTGGGTAATTGAAATCCTTAAGGAAATTTGTATTTTTCTTCTTCCCTGAGCTCGATTTATCATGAAATTGTGTTTCATTACTTTTCCCTGCTATCTCTTTTGTGGGTATTGTGAAAATCGGATGAAAGATGCATTCCTTCTACTTTGAGGCTCAAATCAATACAGAGATTTGCATATTTTGTATTTAAGGCTATTTAAAATAGAACCCATATGGGTATTGCAGATTATCATGCTTTCTGTCCTTTTCGAAAGAAAACCCTCATGTGGGTATTCAAAATTTCTGAAGAAAAATGCATTTTTTGTGTTTTGAAAGCATTCGAGACTATGAAGTAACTGTTCTTCGTTCTATCCATATGGCTCGAGCTAGAACAAACAGTGATTTACCCACACTTCTGAAGCAAAACAATATCATGGTTTTTTGGAATTTTTAAAAGCAAAAGCATGTCTTTAATTTCTGACAGAACTCGACCTCTCATACTTGCTTGAAATAGTGATAAACTGTATACTTGCATTTCTTTCAGGATCTTGACTAAAAAAAATAGTGACATTTTGTATTTATGTGACCTTTCTTGATAGCTATAACACCTGAGCTCAGTTCACAGAAATGTCATTGACATGGAGCTGTAAACTATTCTTAAAAAGAACCTCCAACATTCATATTTTGAGAGTACTCTCTAGGTACTAAGAATTTGAAAGATCCGTCTTTGAATGGACATTATGGAACATGATATACATATGAAGCTCGAAACTGAAATTCCATTATGGTCTCCTATTGCATTATGTGCTTATCTTGTAGATATGACAGAAACTTTACCTCACTGTTCTGTCAAGACTTTGATTGAGTAATTTGTCTAAGGCACCATCCAACCAGAATGAATTCACTGTCTTTGTTGTAGCTCTTAATAACCAGTACTAAACCTTAACACAACAACTTTCATTTCCTTTATTTGAATTTTGTAGAGGCTTTACCTTTTGTTCTTGGACTGCAACATTGCATCAGTATGAACCACTTTTAAACACCGGTTCAAATGTATAGCTGGTAACTCAGAATCATTCTGGAAAGAAAAATACCTACTCCTCTGTTATTTTTCTGAAAGATCAGCCTATTATTACCATTGATAATGCAGTATTTCTTCACCAGTCAACTTAGAACCAAAAATTTGTCTAACACTCAGGTGCACTGTCTGTATTTGTTTTTTGTGAGCAACATGGGTACTCTTCATGCATTTTTATATTTCCTTTGCTCTGTTGCTCTTAGAAACTATTCTCCTTGATGATGAAAAATGGGAACAAATCATTAAAGGCATATGTATGCTGTTTACTATCAAAGAGAAA
>VDFB02350389.1:0-26264 GCA_007258455.2 Sequoia sempervirens
TTCTTTTTGAAATATATCTTCATGTTCAGGTACAAGTGAAACCTCTGATTTCTCACTGGTTTCCAACCAAGCAAGATGTCTTATGGGGCATCCCCTTGATTGGACAAAAACTGAATTCTTCTTGTTGGTTCTATCTTTACTAGCTGCTTTTTCAACCACATCCTCATGCTGAGAGGAATGAATTTCCTCATGCAATCCAAGTGAAAACATGGCTGCTTTTCTTCCTGCATTATGCTGTTCATAAATTTCAGAATTAGGAGAGTTGTCATCAAGACTTAAGCAAAACTCTTCTATGATGTTTATGAAGTGATCTTCAAGTTTTGGGGTAGATCTCTTATGCATAACATGTTCTATTTCAACCTTAAAAGAACTTTCTTGAGAACCTGAATAAATATCAAAACTTCCAACTTGGAAAATAGACTCTTGATTTTCATCTTTCTCAAGTTGCTCATGATCTTCTAACTTATAAGATATTGGTTTGGTATCAAAGCTTGAACAAAAAGATTCCATCTCATCCCAAAACATATCCTCTTCAATATCTTCTTTGCTCTTTTGAATAGGAGAGCTGAACTTTGCTTCATGACAACTTTCATCAAAGTTTCCAAATTCCAAAATAGAATTATCTTTATGTTCTAAAACTGTTGTTGATGCTGTTTTGAGTAGGTTTTCTTCATCTTTCTCCACAAAAGAGGGTAATTCATCAAACCAAACTATAGGGACCTCATTTTTATCTTCATAAACTATCTTTTCATATCCCATGACATGATTGTTCTCCTTCATCAACACCTTTGAAAGATGGCCTTCAACCTCTTGTTGTGTATTCTTCATGATATCCGATATAGTCTTTTCTTTTTGTTCAACAACTTTCTGGAACTGCATAAACCAGATTTGAGAGTCGCCAGCTATGTCTGCTTCCTTCTCTTGGAAGAGACCAGCAATATCACTTTGTTCAAAATCAGAATCCTCCACTACTGAATTTGTTGGTGGTGCCTCGAGAGCAAGCCCTTCTAGTGTTAAAGATAACTTTCCTTGACTCTTATCAGCAAAATTATGAGCAGCAGGTAGATATGGTCTTCTTGGAACGTCTTCTTCATAAGGGGAAGATAATACACCTTGAGCTAGCTGCCTTTTAAGAGCAAGCAACTCATTTGCCAACTTTTGCACCATGGGATTTGTCCTTGTGCTGGAGAAAAATGAATCCAAAGAAGAAGAACCACTTGGTTCTATCCTTATCTGCCCAGCAAGAATGAGATCGTGTTCAATTTTTGTCGCCAGGGTTTGCGCAACTGCGAGAGTAGCTGGAGCTTCTCTTCTTAATAGGAAACCAACCTCAGGTACTTGAGCATTTACAAAGAAACATTTCAAATTCTCAGCTGTAGGTTGAGCAACAGTTGGAATTCTTCGTGTCAGCTTGTTGAAGTGAGCAATGAACTCGCGCATAGGCACGTGAGATTCCTTCTTCAACTGGGTGAGCTGAGCCAACAAAGCATGAGCGTCTTCAGGAGGCTTGAACCTTTCTTCAAACTTAGCTATGAGAGTTGCCCAGTTTGTGATGGTATGTGGTGCCAAATGATAAAACCAATCTGCAGCAACACCTTGGAGAGTCTCCACAAACAGCCTTACAGATACATCTTCGAATTCAACACCATGAACTCCACAAGCACTGTAGAAAGCAGCAACGTGCTCATCAGGATGTTGTTGTCCATCACCAAAGAACTTGGAAGGGATTCTTACATTGACCGGAGCATGTAGGGGTAGGAAGGCTAAAATTCCATGGTTTTGAGCATTTCCCCAGGACTGTGAGCAGCCATCCACATGTCCTTGGTAGAAACTTGAAAACTTGATGATTACAAAAATGTGGGATACGGTATATGCTTCAAAGAAGCGTGGGAAGCTTTGAATGTATCATTATCCCCTAAATGAATGTAAAACTGTTGGTTGAAAATTTTGTATACCTTGAGGATATGCAAAATTGTGGTTTCAACCACAGTGTGTGAGATAAACTCTCCTATTTTCAAAGGGAAGGCTCCCCCTTTTCTGTCTATTTTAACAATTCAGAAATACACTCTAACTATAAATCTATTTTAAATGCAGGTAGAACTCATCTTTTCTCTTTTTCGGAAAGACATATTCTTTTCTCTTGTTTCCAAAAAGAATCATGACTGAAAATATAAAATGATTTATGGGAAATAAACAAGTGAAAACAAGAAGTTTCTCAGGCACAAAAGAGTCCCTCCATTTGCTCCTCAGGACTGAAAACAATTTGAAAGCACAAAGTCTTTGACAACTTACTCTCCTATCAACCTTTTTAGATGATTTTTTGGTAACCAAGTACAGTATGTAGCAGCTCAAAATAGAAAATAAAAGCAACACAAAGTCTGCAAGTTACCCCCTTTGTTTGAGCGTTCTATAATAGCTTCAAACATGACAAACAACTCAAAGTTTGCAGTATCAAATCTGAAAACCAATCTAAAACTCCAAACGCAATACGCAGCTCAAAGTCTGCAGAATTAAGCTTGAATCCCTCTTGTATAACACTACAAAACTCACAATCAATTCCAAATAATGTCGTCACATCACAATCTGTACCAACACAAAGTTTGGAAGCAATTTGTTTTCTTTATTGATTGCAATCTGATTTACATCTAAACTCAAAGTCTTAGAATGCATCCACAAATTGGCAGAATTTTGTTGCATTGCCAAAAGATATCTATTACAATAGACCCCTCAAGTATTTATAGGAGGAAGGTCTGGAGAAAAAGGTGGGAGAATCTCAACAAACTTGAGAAAATCTCTCAACCAATAACTAATTGCAATTGACTTATTCAAAATTACAATCTTATTGTAATTTGATTACATGTAATTATATTTTACAAAAATGCAAGTGGAAGAAACACTTGCAATTACAATTTTTGCTTTCACATGTAATTTGTCGAAAGTGAAAATACATAAAACAACCTAATATCTTAACTTGTCTCGTTCCTAGCTCTGAAAGATAAGAACTTGCTGATGATTTCCTGCAATTCATTAAGATCAGGACCAAGTGTGTTCTTAGCAACAGCCACAGTCTTAATGATAACATCATGATCTTCGAATGTGACTTCTCTGTGTTCTTCGAAAGTAGCTTGCATCTCATCAAAGATTGTTCAATGATTGATGAACTTGTGGATTGAATCCATGAAGAACCGATCTGAATCAAACTCTTGGTGAAGATTTGCAGTAATCTGAGAAATAACATCATCGGCTGCAAGCAATTCTCTTTCATAACTTAACACTGTGCAAGGGATTTTCTCAGAGTTTGAAAGAATATCTTATTCAACTTCAGCATTCATCTCAAGGGTAGCTTGGATTTAAAGTCAAATCCAAAAAAGTTCAACTTTCAAGCTTTTAAGTATTTCGGGTTTTTCACTAATTTTAGCAATTTTAGAAAAGGCAGTCGGAATTCCTGGGGCATTTGACAATTTTACAATTTTGCAATTTTTTTTTTAAAATTGCAATTCTGATCATAAATCCCGACTGCCTTTTTAAACTAAAAACCCGAAATATGAACCAAAGTGAAGTTTTTGCGGAAAATGGCAAAAGGAGGATTTGGCGTAGGATGAATGTGAAAATGGCGAAAGCTGATTGGTGGATGAATAGAGATGGGAAACGAAAATGTTATTGCTGGGAGAATGACGTGATGAAAAACATATTTCGTGCATAAGGCATTTTAAGAATGGAGGCATATGGAAAGTGAATGTCAATGGAATGAAAGGAAATGAAGGGCGTATGGTATATGAAGGGATTTTGGAAAATGAAAGAAGTGAAAAATGCATGACGTTTTTTTTTTGTGTATAGAGAAGTAAGACGTGTGAAGGTAAATGAATAAAAAAAACGCGTTTATGCAGATGTGGAAGAAATAAAAAGAAAATGCATTCTTGTAAAAGCGTTTTTAGTACAGGCGTTTTATTACAAAAACAAATATTTACAAAACGTTTTACAAGAATCAAAAATAAGAAGAAACAAAGAAAATAAAAGAAGACAAACCCGTAAGAAGTGTTGCAGAAAAAAGAAGAAGAAAACCCTAGGCGCAGGAATAAAATGCAAAGAAAATGAAGAAAACGCGTTTTGAAAGAGCACGTTTTTGATCATATGCAGACTCAGATTTACACAGTTTCTCCCACAAGCAGATTTCAAACGATTTCAGCTTGAATCGGAATTTTTAGAGACCATTGCAAATAAGATAAAGAAGATCGGGCCTTTTAAAAGACTTTGCAAATGCTTAAAAATGAAAATCGGGTTTTAAAAATGTCATTGCAAGTTAAAATAAAGTGAAATCGGAATTTTGAGAACTAAATGCAAGTGACTTTGATGAAAATCAGGATTTTTAAATGACTTTGCAAATGCTTTTGCAAAATCGGGGCTTTTCAATCACTTTGCAATTTAATTTAAAGTAAATCAGGTTTTTATAACCATTCAACAATTTTAAAAAAATGAGCATTCTTAACAAATTCGGGCTTTTTCAACCACTTAAGCAAATTCGGGTTTTTGAAGGGCTTTAACAATTTTGCTTTTTGTCAAAAATGAAGACTTAAAACAAATTCGGACTTTTAGAGTCACTAAAGCAATTTCGGGATTTTTGAACACTTTGGCAATTTTGCTTCCAAGTTAAAATTTCCCTATTTGCTGAGTTGCTTTAAAAACCCGAAATTGGTCAAAAAGACACCAAAAACGACTCAGAAATTGACGAAAATGGAAACGAAAGAAGGAAAAAGAGTAGCCCAAAGGTTAATAAACCTAAAACTGAGATTTGTCGCTCTTTGCACCTCGTAATGTGTGCCTTAGAGAAGAAAAGTCTCAAATTTTATGAAAATTTTGATTGGTTATCCAAATTTTTAAAACGAGTCAAAAATTTAGGATACTTGGTGGCACAAATTTGGGAGCTGCCTTAATGAAGGTAAAGTAGAAGATCAGAATCTCCAAGTGCCTTAGTATCCATTAGGTTACGGAGTCAAAACAATTAACATAAAAAAAGGATGACGCAACTGACACAAGGCAACCCTACGAAAACATGACACAAAAATTGTGCAAATGCACTTATTGAAAAGATAAAAACCTACCTAATTGAAACTAGCGAAAAATGGAAGCTTCTCAAACGAAACCATTAACTGGTTCAGCAAAATAGCTGCCCTTCTTCAACAATTTACAGTATCTTGCATGGTCACAAGCAACTTTGTATAGATGAAGCACGAACAAAGGTATTAGAACTTGATGCAATACTCCTTGGAAAAGATGAACAAATTCGCTGTTCTCTTGAAATGAATTATATGTACTGCTGCTCTGAAATAGATTTTTGAAACCAGACTTCTCTTGCTCAGCTGCAACTACTTCTTTGGCTTCTTTAAGAAATATATCTTCATGTTTAGGTACAAGTGAAGCCTCTGATTTCTCACTGGTTTCCAACCAAACAAGATGTCTTATGGGGCATCCCCTTAATTGAACAAAAGTTGAATTCTTCTTGTTGGTTCTATCTTTACTAGCTGCTTTTTCAACCACATCCTCATGCTGAGAGGAATGAATTTCCTCATGCAATCCAAGTGAAAACATGGCTGCTTTTCTTCCTGCATTATGCTGTTCATAAATTTCAGAATTAGGAGAGTTGTCATCAAGACTTAAGCAAAACTCTTCTATGATGTTTATGAAGTGATCTTCAAGTTTTGGGGTAGATCTCTTATGCATAACATGTTCTATTTCAACCTTAAAAGAACTTTCTTGAGAACCTGAATAAATATCAAAACTTCCAACTTGGAAAATAGACTCTTGATTTTCATCTTTCTCAAGTTGGTCATGATCTTCTAACTTATGAGATATTGGTTTGGTATCAAAGCTTGAACAAAAAGATTCCATCGCATCCCAAAACATATCCTCTTCAATATCTTCTTTGCTCTTTTGAATAGGAAAGTTGAACTTTGCTTCATGACCACTTTCATCAAAGTCTCCAAACTCCAAAATAGAATTATCCTTATGTTCTAAAAGTGTTGTTGATGCTGTTTTGAGTAGGTTTTCTTCATCTTTCTCCACAAAAGAGGGCAATTCATCAAACCAAACTACAGGGACCTCATTTTTATCTTCATAAACTATCTTTTCACATCCCATGATGTGATTGTCCTCCTTCATCAACACCTTTGAGAGATGATCTTCAACCTCTTCTTGTGTATTCTTCATGGTATTCAATATGGTCTTTTCTTTTTGTTCAACAACTTCCTGGAACTGCATAAACCAGATTTGAGAGTCGCCAGCTATGTCTGCTTCCTTCTCTTGGAAGAGACCAGCAAGATCACTTTGTGCAAGATCAGAATCCTCTAGTGCTGAATTTGTTGGTGGTGCCTCGAGAGTAAGCCTTTCTGGTGTTAAAGATAACTTTCCTTGACTTTCATCAGCAAAATTATGAGCAACAGGTAGATATGGTCTTCTTAAAATGTCTTCTTCATAAGGGGAAGAGAATACACCTTGAGCTAGCTGCCTTTTAAGAACAAGCAAGTCATTTGCCAACTTTTGCACCATGGGATTCGTCCTTGTGTTGGAGGAAAATGAATCCAAAGAAGAAGAACCACTTGGTTCTATCCTTATCTGCCCAGCAAGAATGAGATCGTGTTCAATTTCTGTCGCCAGGGTTTGCGCAATTGCAAGAGTAGCTGGAGCTTCTCTTCTTAATAAGAAACCAACCTCAGGTACTTGAGCATTTACAAAGAAACATTTCAAATTCTCAGCTGTAGGTTGAGCAACAGTTGGAATTCTTCGCGTCAGCTTATTGAAGTGAGCAATGAACTCGCGCATAGGCACGTGAGATTCCTTCTTCAACTGGGTGAGCTGAGCCAACAAAGCATGAGCATCTTCAAGAGGCTTGAACCTTTCTTCAAACTTGGCTATGAGAGTTGCCCAGTTTGTAATGGTATGTGGTGCCAAATGATAAAACCAATCTGCAGCAACACCTTGGAGAGTCTCCACAAACAGCCTTACAGATACATCTTCGTATTCAACACCATGAACTCCACAAGCACTGTAGAAAGCAGCAACGTGCTCATCAGGATGTTGTTGTCCATCACCAAAGAACTTGGGGAAGTTCTTCCGTGAGCCTTCAGGAAGAGCATGTAGGGGTAGAGCTAAATTCAACGGACCAAAAGCATTTCCCCAAGGACCTTGAGCAGCCATCTACATGTCCTTGGTAAAAGCTTGAAAAACTTGATAAATTACAATGAATAGGATACCAGTATACTTCAAAAGAAAGCGTGAGGCTTTCGAATGTGTATCGTATCCCCAGCGGAGTCGCCAAAAACTGTTGGTTGAAAATTTTGTATACCTTGAGGATATGCAAAATTGTGGTTTCAGCCACAGCACGTGAGTTAAACTCTCCTATTTAAGGGAAGGCTCCCCCTTTTTTATCTATTTTAACAATTCAGAAATACACTCTAACTATAAATCTATTCTAAATCTGGGTGAAACTCTGTCTTTTTCTCTTTTTCCAGAAAAGACACTTATTCTTTTCTCTTGTTTCAGAAAAGAATCACAGCTGAAAACATAAATGATTTATGAAGTAAACAAATAAAGAAGCAAAGTTTCCATAAAGGCACAAAGTCCTCCGTTGCTCCTCCGGGACGGAAAACAAATTGAAAGCACAAAGTCTTTGACAACTTACTCTCCTATCAACCTTTTTAGATGATTTTCTGGTAACCAAGTACAGTATGTAGCAGCTCAAAATAGAAAATAAAAGCAACACAAAGTCTGCAAGTTACCCCCTTTGTTTGAGCGTTCTATAATAGCTTCAAACATGACAAACAACTCAAAGTTTGCAGTATCAAATCTGAAAACCAATCTAAAACTCCAAACGCAATACGCAGCTCAAAGTCTGCAGAATTAAGCTTGAATCCCTCTTGTATAACACTACAAAACTCACAATCAATTCCAAATAATGTCGTCACATCACAATCTGTACCAACACAAAGTTTGGAAGCAATTTGTTTTCTTTATTGATTGCAATCTGATTTACATCTAAACTCAAAGTCTTAGAATGCATCCACAAATTGGCAGAATTTTGTTGCATTGCCAAAAGATATCTATTACAATAGACCCCTCAAGTATTTATAGGAGGAAGGTCTGGAGAAAAAGGTGGGAGAATCTCAACAAACTTGAGAAAATCTCTCAACCAATAACTAATTGCAATTGACTTATTCAAAATTACAATCTTATTGTAATTTGATTACATGTAATTATATTTTACAAAAATGCAAGTGGAAGAAACACTTGCAATTACAATTTTTGCTTTCACATGTAATTTGTCGAAAGTGAAAATACATAAAACAACCTAATATCTTAACTTGTCTCGTTCCTAGCTCTGAAAGATAAGAACTTGCTGATGATTTCCTGCAATTCATTAAGATCAGGACCAAGTGTGTTCTTAGCAACAGCCACAGTCTTAATGATAACATCATGATCTTCGAATGTGACTTCTCTGTGTTCTTCGAAAGTAGCTTGCATCTCATCAAAGATTGTTCAATGATTGATGAACTTGTGGATTGAATCCATGAAGAACCGATCTGAATCAAACTCTTGGTGAAGATTTGCAGTAATCTGAGAAATAACATCATCGGCTGCAAGCAATTCTCTTTCATAACTTAACACTGTGCAAGGGATTTTCTCAGAGTTTGAAAGAATATCTTATTCAACTTCAGCATTCATCTCAAGGGTAGCTTGGATTTAAAGTCAAATCCAAAAAAGTTCAACTTTCAAGCTTTTAAGTATTTCGGGTTTTTCACTAATTTTAGCAATTTTAGAAAAGGCAGTCGGAATTCCTGGGGCATTTGACAATTTTACAATTTTGCAATTTTTTTTTTAAAATTGCAATTCTGATCATAAATCCCGACTGCCTTTTTAAACTAAAAACCCGAAATATGAACCAAAGTGAAGTTTTTGCGGAAAATGGCAAAAGGAGGATTTGGCGTAGGATGAATGTGAAAATGGCGAAAGCTGATTGGTGGATGAATAGAGATGGGAAACGAAAATGTTATTGCTGGGAGAATGACGTGATGAAAAACATATTTCGTGCATAAGGCATTTTAAGAATGGAGGCATATGGAAAGTGAATGTCAATGGAATGAAAGGAAATGAAGGGCGTATGGTATATGAAGGGATTTTGGAAAATGAAAGAAGTGAAAAATGCATGACGTTTTTTTTTTGTGTATAGAGAAGTAAGACGTGTGAAGGTAAATGAATAAAAAAAACGCGTTTATGCAGATGTGGAAGAAATAAAAAGAAAATGCATTCTTGTAAAAGCGTTTTTAGTACAGGCGTTTTATTACAAAAACAAATATTTACAAAACGTTTTACAAGAATCAAAAATAAGAAGAAACAAAGAAAATAAAAGAAGACAAACCCGTAAGAAGTGTTGCAGAAAAAAGAAGAAGAAAACCCTAGGCGCAGGAATAAAATGCAAAGAAAATGAAGAAAACGCGTTTTGAAAGAGCACGTTTTTGATCATATGCAGACTCAGATTTACACAGTTTCTCCCACAAGCAGATTTCAAACGATTTCAGCTTGAATCGGAATTTTTAGAGACCATTGCAAATAAGATAAAGAAGATCGGGCCTTTTAAAAGACTTTGCAAATGCTTAAAAATGAAAATCGGGTTTTAAAAATGTCATTGCAAGTTAAAATAAAGTGAAATCGGAATTTTGAGAACTAAATGCAAGTGACTTTGATGAAAATCAGGATTTTTAAATGACTTTGCAAATGCTTTTGCAAAATCGGGGCTTTTCAATCACTTTGCAATTTAATTTAAAGTAAATCAGGTTTTTATAACCATTCAACAATTTTAAAAAAATGAGCATTCTTAACAAATTCGGGCTTTTTCAACCACTTAAGCAAATTCGGGTTTTTGAAGGGCTTTAACAATTTTGCTTTTTGTCAAAAATGAAGACTTAAAACAAATTCGGACTTTTAGAGTCACTAAAGCAATTTCGGGATTTTTGAACACTTTGGCAATTTTGCTTCCAAGTTAAAATTTCCCTATTTGCTGAGTTGCTTTAAAAACCCGAAATTGGTCAAAAAGACACCAAAAACGACTCAGAAATTGACGAAAATGGAAACGAAAGAAGGAAAAAGAGTAGCCCAAAGGTTAATAAACCTAAAACTGAGATTTGTCGCTCTTTGCACCTCGTAATGTGTGCCTTAGAGAAGAAAAGTCTCAAATTTTATGAAAATTTTGATTGGTTATCCAAATTTTTAAAACGAGTCAAAAATTTAGGATAACAGGGTCCTTGTAGCAAGTCAGCAACTTTACATCTTGTGGTTGGGCATATTTTCAGTGGTGATTCAGCATTCATTCTACTTGTGGTCATTCAGCTAAGGCTCCTTGTAGTGAGAATGTTTGGCCCTTTGCAGATGGACATCTTTGCTATCAGTATTATTTTTTGCGGGGATGCTTATCATATTTCTTTCCAGATTCTTTGGAAGTTCGTTTCATTTTCTATTTTTAGACTTTTCAGTTCCTTTGAAAAATTAATATAAAATAAATGTCATTCGTATGATCAAAATATAGCAATGTGGCTTCACATATCTTCTTATAGATTTCTACCTTTTTAAAATTATTCTCATTTTCAATAAATCTTTCATTTATATCTTATTATCATTTGTGTGTATTGGGTTCATTTGCTTTCTTTTGGTTTGCTGCTTTAACAAAACATTGATGTTTACATTTAGAGGGTTGTCTACCAGATTGGCAATTAAATCTGGATCACTCTTGGCTACTTGAGATAATCTTCATCCAATCCATGCTCTTTGTGTTTGAGCATCATTCATGGATCTTTTATAATTGGCCAATGTTGATCCCTTTGGGAACAATTATCTGGAAATTTCAAGACCTAAAGAGCTTTATGAATCATTGGCTCTACCTTAGAATACTTTGTCTATCATGACTAATTGGGAAGCATCTTCTTGCAGAAGAGAAGGTCGAGGATGAGATTTTTCACTTGAGATTCTAAAAAATTAACATTTGAGTGGGGGCGCAAGAATTTTATCTACCTTGGGCCCCACAAGTCTGGCTTAAGGAGGGTTGTAAGCACAAGTATTGCACTGTAATGTCCCCATTTGTAGCACTACACTTCCAGTGACTGTTGGCTTATTTCTGGATACCTGTAGGTAGGTCAAAGGCAGAATTAGGATTTCCAGTTGTTTGGAGGTCTCTTTTGTAGATTCAGGGGTTTGCATGTCGGAGTTTTGCAGTTTGGTTTATGGATTCCTTCTAGGTTAAGTTGTCGGTTTTGGTACGGGGCCAGGCACGGGTACAAATATGGGTACGCTGGTACGGCGATTTTTTTTTTTTCCTTGGGTACGGCACGTTTGGGTACAGCTGTATATATATGTGCAAAAAATTAAAAATATACAGAACTGTAAATACATTTGATAGTATGAACTATGATACTTCATCAATCATCAATCATCATGAAATCTAAAATCATTGATCAATGCTAGTGATAAACTATAAAGATAAGTGCCAATTGATAGTTCAAAATTCCAATACATTTGTCATACTCATATATCATATATGTCTCTAGTCATGATTCAAATGAAGATCATTACAATTATTCATCAATCATCAAGAGGATCTAGATCAAATTCATCAATTGGTTAACATATCAAACTTCTTAGCAACCTAGACTGTCAGCAATCTGATTAATTAGCAGAATAACTGAATTTGTTTGCCCCTCTGCAAGTTGACATTCAAAAGTTAGAATATAAAAGTGTCTGGGAGCGCCTAGGCACCCTCGGGTTCCCTATGGGTCTGCTGGGAATGTACCCACAGGGAACCTAAGGGTGCCCAGGCGCTCCCAGACGTGCCCCAGCAAGAACAAGAGCCCAAACGCTCTCGAAGCAGGTTCTCTAGGCAAAATAGAAGAACCCAGTAACATAGCTTCTAGGTTTTCAGAGAGCTTCAGAGGGATGTGACATGCATTTCGGGGATGTGACATGCATTTCAATCAGGGGTTTGCATGCGGGATTGGCTTTTGGATTCCTTCTGGGTTTTCAAAGAGCTTCGCAGTGGTATGACATGTATCTGCATCTAACAACCTTTTCCAAACTTACTATTTTTAGTAAGTTGCGACAGCTACCCGGTTTGTGCTCAAAATGCATTTGGAGTCACTATTTTTAGCAGTATGCTATTTATAGTAAGTGCTCTTTTTAGCAGTTCAATTTGGGGGTTTTCAGAGGGGTTTCTATTTTTAGCAGTGGTTGGTCATGATGTTGCTATCTTCAGATGGTCACAATATTAGTTCACTCAGTTTGGGTGTTTGGCACATACTTACTATTTATAGCAGTGCTATTTATAGTAAGTCATCTTTGGGGGGAGTTGGTCCCAAGCCATTGTACTCGCAACAATATTATTACTCAGTTTATTTTCGGAGAGCCTAAGGTTGCAATATTGGTTATTTGTTAAATTCAACCACTTAAGTCATTTTATAAAGTTATAATATAAAATTAAGTTGAGGGGTAAAAAGTGGTCATTCAAAAAGTACCTTGAGCCTAGTGAAGCAACTTTAAGTTGTTTTTAAGAGATAAATTGATATTATATTTTGCTTCTTGAGATGGACGCCTAAAGGAGAAAATAAAAGACATTTTTAAATGTTAAATATTTCAAAAAGGAGATGGGCGTGGGTTTTAGAAGAAATTGGAGAAAAGTTTCAAGTCCATCGCCCTAGCTCTTTATATTTTGAGTTTGGCTCTTATTTTCATATCTTGGCTTTGACAGCATAACAAAATGCTGTTGGATTTCTTCCAGAGTGCTTGGGTTGCAAATTGAGGAGGAAAACCCTCTTCGCTTGGGCTGGTTTCGGTGGTGAAATATCCTCCCTAATCAGATAGAGAGTGATTCTACAGCAGGAATCATACAGTGCTTCACAAAGTTCGATTTTGGGTGATTTAAAAGAGAAGATTCATCAATACTTTGAAGAGTTTTTGGTGTGAATTGATTGCTCTCAGTTTTGATCCGATTTATGAAGGTTTTGGAGTGGTTTTATTCAGTTTCTGGGTGTTTTGATACTTGGGCCTGAACCTTGGTTTTTAACTCATAGCTCTGAGTTGGATGGAAAGATTGAAATGGGTATCGTTCCATTAGAAGCCCCTTCTCCTACCGATCATTTCAAGTATAAGATTGCATCTTTTGGCTGAGGCATTGATTTTTAAAGGAGGGTCAAACTTTCAAGGAGGGACGCCAACTTGCTGCTAGAAACCCTGTTTTGAACCAGCATATGTTGGATTTGTTGTTGGGTCTTTGGGAAGCTGAAAGGGGTGGCTTAGGCATTGGAGAATCAAGTGGTTCGAATATCTTTGCTTGTGCATGGTTCGTTGACATCAAGGAGCCTTGTTGCTGCTGTTGAAGAGGCCCTGACATGACTGTAATCTCTTAATTCCAGATCTGATAATTCATTGTACTAATCTGATATAAAACAGAAAATGGATATTAATGATGTTTGTTTCAATCTCCATTGAATGGTTTTAGTTTCTAGTGTTTACTATTCATTGCAATCTCTCTTTATGCTATATACTCTTGCAAATGCATTGAAAACAATCACAAAGAAACATCATTGAACAAGTAAACCAGCAAACAGAAGTTTCAAAAAAAAAGAAATCACGGGTGTATGTTACATGCACATCGGTTTAATCCCGACTTAATAGGTGGCCATGAGATACTTGATTATAGAAATTATTGTGGTTATGGTTTTAGGACTGAATCAGTTTTAGTTGATTTGTACATATTAGATTAGTATCAAATCCATAAGAAGATTACACTTGATAGACCAATGAACACAATTTAGTCAAAGCATTCTCCTAGGCTTTTTAATAAGCATTTCCATTTTAGAGCATTAATCTAGACATCCTTTTGTTCTTGGACACATACAACTTTGTGCATTGCAAAACCCAATCACTCTCTTTTCAAGATTGACTAGGGTTGACTATCACTACTCTTTCAAAGTTAAATACTTCTCAAATTATTTTGTGGGCAACCCTAGCCAACACTTTGCTTGTAACTTCATCACATTGGCCTCCATGAGCAAGTGAACACCTAATGCCCTCTTACACTTGCTCAAACTTCTTGGTAGCTCATTGGTAATCTAAATTACAAATGCAATACAACAGACAAATCACTAGCTATGGAACTTAATGGGTTATAGAACAGAAATTGAACAAAATTGAAACAAAAATTGACAAGAACTGTAATCGTAAACCAAAAGGATTTTATTGCAAAAGAGAGGGTATACAGAGAGGGAATCTTTGTAGGAGCGATGCACGCCTTGACATTTGAACTCTTCATTCAAATATACCTATTTCATAGTTTTACAATGCATAACTGAAAAGATATTCAAATTTGTAATTAAGGGTTCCCCTTGACAACTAAACAGGGTGGCATGTGCCCTTCTTGGAAGTAGAAACAAACAATCAGATAAGGACAAATAGCTTGGAAACTGTAATGAAATGCTGGTAGTTATTTTGGCGGTGCCACTTGTCAAGGTCATAAGTCCTTGCCCATTGCTTGGAATTTGAAACTTAGATATGAATTGGAATCCTCGGTAATAAGCAAGTTTTGGTGCCTCCAAAGTTAGTCTTTTCCATGCTTTGAGAGCATCTAGCTAAACTCCCAAAGGAAAACTCCACTTTGAAGGACCCTAAAAATGCAACATAAGAAATGTATAATATTCCAAAAGAAAATTAGCTCTCAAATATTCTAAAAATTCTATCTTGAACTGCCATTTAAATTACTCATCCCCCTTTAAGAAACAATGAGCCCCATTGCTTCTGGTTTTTGGACCAAAGTTGGGAATTTCCACTAAATTTGATTCCTAGTAAACCGTTTCTCCTAATATGCGCATTAACCAACCAATGGAGTGGAATATATTAATATTTCATTTCATGAACACTATATCACTAATTTGATTAATAACCACCAATGTTGCTCAGTCAAAGTTCAGCTATATGCTATGCAACTACTCAGCAAATTCTGATGTATCCAAGAACAGCATAAAGTATAGACAAAACAAGTTTACATTCTACACTGAATACAACTTGAGATAGGGTGGGAAGTTGAATCCAATGCATTTTCACCCATTTGTTTGATGAGGATGCATGCCCATATGATATATGGTTTGGGCTTCTTGTTTGGACCCTTGAGCCAATCCTTTTGAAAATACCACCACACTCTGTGTAATGTCCCCTTTTTTCCGGGATCTATATCCTTGCAATGGTTAGCTTATTATCTAGTTCCCGTAGGCTAACAGGATGTTCAGGGGACCCTTCTGAGGGTGTTTAGTGGTTCCTCAACTGGGTTTTCAAAGGTTTATCTCAATTTTCTCCTACTCAGTGACTCAGTGATTTGGTGGTGGACCTTCTAGAGGTCGTTGGGGTTGATTTCTCCCACACTTACTATTTATAGTAAGTCACTTGGTCATATCACCTATACTTATTAAATCTGTCTTCTCAGTGTATAGAGCTTCATCGGTTTCCTGGAGATCATCATTCAAGGGTTTACAGAGTTTTCACGGTTCAGTTTGTTAATCAGTTTGAAGGCACATTTATGGTGGAAACATACAAGGTTTTGGAGATTGCTGATGTTCATAGTTGCTGATCAAATACTTTCGGATCTGCATATTATGTAATCCGGGTATGATTCTAATGCAACTTCTTAAGCCATAATCAAATCTGAGTAATGTATTGCATGCATTTTTTTGAAATTGGTTACTTTGCAAATATCTATGTTTCTATATTCTTGGTAAAAACCCCAGATCAGAGGGGGTTATCACACTTTGTTCCCCAACTAAAACTAATGGGTAACATGATGTTAATTGTGATAATGCTTATAATTTTCATTTGTTCTTTATGAAATTTCATGAACTTGTTACTAAATGCGTTAAATACATTCAAAAAACTTGGTTGCCTTAACCGATCCTTTCAGAGCATCGTGTAATGCTTCTATGGGGACTAATGGTTGAAACCTAAGACATGAAGGGCTTAATTATGGAGCAATGAAGGGCTTAATTGTAGTCATGTTGGACATCTGGAAGACTCTCATTATATATACATGATGAAATGCATGTTATATCTGAAGGCAATGCACAATCATGTGTTTTACCAGCTTTGTTTACCATCTAAGGATGACATACAATGGATATGATCAGTCTCGTGTCAATCATTAACCACAATGTAGACTAGAACATGCAAAGGAACTTGACATCCCAGTCAAACACTATGTTGTGGTAGGTCAAAATGAACCCAAATATTTGCAAAGAAGAGTTTGGCAGCTTCCTCCATAGAGACTGCCTTTTTACAATGTTTCAAAAACAGTTGTCTTTGGGAACCTATCAACCACAACAGAACACAGTCAAAAAAGGTATGTACAGACCCTGCATTTAATTGGCTAGTTTTATGATTGTGTAGGGTGTAGAAGACTTGATGTACATAGTGACATTGCGATAATGTTACAGCTAGTAGAAGTACTTGCACAGAACTGTCACTGTCTTTTCCACCCTACCAGGTGACTATAGTGAGCCTGTATCCTCCTAGAAAGTGGACTTCGATTAGTTAAATATTTTATTACTTGCAATTCATTTTTTCTTATTTAACAGAAACCCTAAAATTTTACTAATTATAGAAAGATGTTCAGAACTACAGGGAAAAACTGTGAATTGAAAATTTAAAAAGCTTACCATGGATATTGCTTGCTCCAAGTCCTGGAAAGTAACGGGGCTTTCAGAAATCCTGAAATCTCCAGACGGAAAGCGAGCGAGAGGCTTTCTTCCCAAGTCCATAACAATTTCAATAAGATTTTCAAGCTCTGGGTGCCCATTAAGCGATTTCTTCATTTTATGAGGTAACAAGGCTAGAAGCCTTCTCAACTCAAGTTCAAATGACGGTGTGGAAGTAAAGAGAGACTCGTTTAAGGAAGAGGAATATTTGAAATGGATTTGACCGTTTCTGAGGCGGCATAGCTGAAAAGCAGTTGTGTTGAATTTTAATGAAGAATATAACGGGAAATTTCGATGGAGTTTAAGGTGGTTACGAGAAAAATCTGGGTCTACGGAAGCACGATGAGTTGGTATGGAAAATTGTCTAAGGTTAACAAATGTGCTGGAGGTGGAATAATTGATGTTTGGACAGCCAACAGCCATTGAGATGCGAAGTACCCAGCGGAATGAACAGAGAAATGCATCTTACTTTTGGCCTCTATTAATTCAAATAGTTTCAGCAAAACAGACTACTTTTGGCATCTGTAATTTTAGCCACATAAAATCACGAATTCAAACATTATGAGATATGATTTTCCAAATAAAACAAGTGATGTATTTAAATATAATTGTATGTTTAGAATGTACTTTTCTTTTTTCATTGATTGATTTATGCTCTTCTTCTTATATATTTGTTCTTATTTTTATTCCTTAATTTTCATTTATTTATGTTTTTTAATTTATATTGAATTTTGTTTGTATTTTCTTCTTTATATATATTTTTTCATTTTTGTTGTCCTGCTTTCATATATATTAGTGTCATTGATTTTAGTTGCATTTTATTGCTTTGTTTTTAGTTTCTTTTATTTTCTTTTTGTTGTTAATTATACTTTTCCCTTTAATCCCATTTTTCTTCTCTCACCTCCCCTCCCTCCACTCTTTATTAGGCTCCTTCTACATTCATTTTTTCTAATTGTTCCTCTTCTTGATGATGGATCATTGAGTGTGATCCGAAATGTCGATGCAAAAACATACAAAATTGAATCCAAAAGTTTGCAACAACAATTTTATGGAAAAACTTGTTCCAACTAAGTGATGTATTCATAAATAGGAGGTATTTTCCACAACGTGTCAAATTATGATATTGCTAGATTCAACTCTGTAGTTTTATGAGTCAAACTCATTGACCCGTGTTTCATGAGGGGTTTCATGAAACATGGATCAATGAATTTGACTCGTAAAACTACACAATTGAATTGTGATAGCAATATCAGAAGTGATGTATTGTCTCATTGTTGTTGGGAGATGTGTAAAATGAAATTTGTATTGTTAAAATGATTAATTTGTTAATATTATGTAATAATACATAATAGAATTTTATGAAATCATTTGATGTAATAGAGATGAAATTGTTGAATCTTTTTGAAATTTTTAATTGCAACATAATGTTAAAAAGTTAAAATGAAACAACCTAATTTCAAAAAAGAATGTTAATCAAAGAAAAACAATGTGAAATGATAATTAAAGCTTTAAATGTGATGCAATTTTATTAGTACATTTGAATATGAATATATTCTAACTTTAATTTAATGAAAGAGTTTAGAATTTACACAAATATATTATTTCTTGAGCAATCTATGAAACAAATAGATATAAAATAGATCAAGTATTTATTAATTATCTTTGATTAATTATTATTTTTTAAAAACTTCATTATGATGTCTTTAAAACTAATAGATGTAAATAAGTTCTAATATAATAAGAAAAAAATTTTAAAAATAGTATTTTATCCTCATCTTTAACTTAAATTTTTAATAATATAATTAAAAACATTGGCTCCAATATGATAAAAAAAAAATATAGTATTTTATACAAATTGAAAATATTACTATAAAAAGATTAAATAGGACAACAATGAAATAGGACAATAAAGATTACTATAAAAGACAAATGGCTTGCAATCAGAAAAAAAAAAAAAAAGCAAAAGAAAGCTAGTAGAATAATTTTCGCACCTTAGAATGGGATAGCAAGATGTTATCGTCTCGTAATCCTTTTTGGAGGAATAATTCTTTCAATGAGGTGCATCGCACTTTTGGTAAAAATGATAGAAAGGATGTTGGTTGGTTACATTTTCTCCATACAGATCAACATTGGGTCAATGTAGCATAGAAGGGCAATGAGGGTGGAAGAAGCATGTGATAATATTTAAGAAGTAAGAGATTTTAGTATTGGAGAAAACAAAATCTTGACCAAAATTCTAATGAAAAAGTATGGAGACCCAAAAGCTCGAAAGTACCAACTAGAGCGATCAAAACACCCCTCAATCAAAACAGTTGATGAGTTGTATCTCCTTCTTCCTAAATTCAATTAAACTATCTAATTTAGTGGTTACTTTCGAGAATGTTCCTTTTTTATGAAATGGGAGCAAAGTGGCCTACTAGGACTAAAATATAGAATTGGTGTGAAACTAAGGGAGATAAAAAATCAAAATTAAGTCTTAAGGTTTTTTCTTGGTGGAATGTCTATCGCAAGAAAGAAAATTGGAAATTCTTAATTAGGAATCTATAATGATGGATGGTGTAGGGTTTTACATAACTAAGTGGGTCTCAGACTTTAACCCTATTAAACACCAAATGAGAAAATTTTTGATGTGGATCCAACTATATAATTTTATGATAGAATATAGAATGTTGAAACTATAAAAAATGATTAGAGACGAATCAAGTTCCTTCATAAAGTTTGACAAGTAGATTGAAAGTGGTGACTTTGGTGCTAAAATATGTATTTATCTTGATGGAAAATCCCCTTTGATGATATAATTGGGAATCTTGTTAGAATCTAAGATATGGAGGCAAAAGGTTGAGGTAGAAAGATCCCTAGTCATATATAAATCTTATCTTTCAAGCGAGCACTCTATAGTAAATTATATTTTCTTAGAAAGAACCCTAAGGGAAAGGAAAACTTGATAGAAAATGAAAACATATGGATCCCCTCCCCCAAATATATTTTAAATGCCCAAGCTCGTAGCACTTCAAAGTTATCCACCAACTTGGGGGAGGACCTCAAAAGAAAAATCCTATTGTCATCAACTTCCTAGATGGGCGTGGACCATGATAAGAATGCAAAGGTCTTTGGCATGGCCTATGACCTTTATGGCATAACAAATGAAAGGAGAAATATAGATTCTCGTAAAAAGGACAAGTTAGGGATTCTTCAATCCAAGTTAGATTTGGATGGGTTGGAAGCAAGCAAGGATGTAAAAATGTTAGAGAATGTTGTTGAGGAAGGGGATATTTTAGCCTTTAAATCTCTTATCCTAGAGGAAGACTCATAGTTTAAAGAAATAAAGGATTTGGAGGTCACATCCTTAGAGAAAAGAGGGATTTTTTAATAAGGGGTGTCACAGGAAAAATCGAAATGTGGGGAATAGAAAAAGAAAGGTAGAAATCAAATAGAGAAAAACTTATTCAAGGAGGGGGATGATGAAGGTCAAATGAAAATAAGTATGATGTTGAGGTATGGGAAGAGAAATAACTTTCTGAAGGAGCAATGCGAATCTCTTTGTGGAATGTTAGGGGCCTCAACGCCCCTAACAAAAAGCACTTAGAAAAGAGTCATTTAGAAATTCCTAAAGTAGACATTTACATGATCTAAGAAACAAAATTAGGGCCTCTATGCCCCTATCAAAAAGTGCTTAGTAAAGCACCATTTGGAAATTTATAAAGTAGGCATTTACATGATCTAAGAAACAAACTAAATTATAAGGAAGCATAAATAATGAAATCAAAACTAAAATTCTAAGATGGCTACTCTGTTCACACAAAAGGGAATTTTGGCAATCTTGTTACTCTTTGGAACCCTTCCTTAGTCTCTCTAGAGAAGATCAGTGAAGAAAAATCCTAACTAGCTTGCAAGGTAACATGCCTTTCCTTTAGATACCAATTTATTTGTATTAACATTTGCAACCCTATTGTGTGCTCAAAGAAAAAACAAGTTTGATTGAACCTAGAGCTATTGTTCTCCTCATCTCCTAACTCCTTTCTTGGAGGGGATTTTAATGTCATTCTACTTGATAAAGATAAAATTGGATGAGTCCAAATGAGTAATCAATCTTAGATTAACTCTACAAAAAATTTAGCCAACAATAGCCTATATGGCATTCCCTTATAGAATGGTCACTTTACTTGGACCAATTGCATATTAGGTTTTGGAAACATTTCTAAAAACTTAGACTACTTTCTTTGGCATGGGGATTGGGGTGCTTTCCTAAAAATATGTGAATGCAATATAGTTGCCTTCTTCGGGTTTGATCATTACCCTATTCAACTAAATATTCAAAATGAAAAGAAACTTGACAAAAGCCCTTTCAAATTTGAAAATAGTGTTGGTATGAATAGGGGTGTTTCTTATCTAGTTTACCCCTTTGTAGTGTGAACAAGGCACATTATCTAACTAGTTCCTAGCTAGGCCCTATTCACACATGTTCATATGTTAAGTTTACTTAGTGAGTTAGGAATCTTTCTAGAAGTCTTATTTGTCATGTGATCTTATCTTATTTTATCGCATAGTTGTCACATGGCATAGGATTAAGACACTTGTCATTATCTTCTAGTTTGTACTATCTCTCAACCTTGCCTATATAAGCAAGGTCTCATATTTTGTATTGAATTGAATTATATTTGCAAGCATTGCATTGATCATATTTGAACTAATATATTTTGCATTCATTATTAAAAATATACTCTTTCTTTTCTCTCTTATAAAAGGTTATTCTAGTTTTGCAATTAATCTTGGGAGCTTGAGTCCTTGAGTGACTCTAAAAAATATGTGGATGAGATACTCTAACTTTCTCGTCAACATTGAAAATTGGTGGTAAGAGGATGAACAAAGAGGGTCCAAATTTTTTATCATGTTTTTAAAATTAAAGTACATAAAGAAGAAATTGAAGGCTTGGAACAAAGATCATTTCAAGGACATTTTAGAAGTAAAAAAATTGGTGGAGACTATTGATGCAAAAAATTGACAAGGTAACAGCCTTATGGGAAACTCAGTTAATGGGGGACCAATTGCACTAAACTGAGTGACCTCCAGGTTTTTAAAGAAGTTGGCTTCTTTTGTAATTAGGGTTTTGGAATGGGAAAATGAAGCAAATATAAAAATAAAGATCAAACTAAGGTGATGCACCAAGATTTAGATGCAGGCACGAAAAATCTATCTTTTGGATGTGATTTAAGGGCCCGTTCAACAATCCGTTATGTCCCAGAATAACAGAAATCAAAGATGAAAACCTAAATAGTTTATCCAATGACATAAAATAATTCCCATATACATTTACTGAAAAAAAGAGTCAAAATACATGGTCTAAATCAGCAAGCTTATATTGAAATCATAGAAGTTCTACAAATAAACAACTCAGTACAATAACAACACAGTATAATGTTTTATCAAATAGCTTAAAAAAATAGAAAGGTCAAACAATGGCACAGTCTATGAGTCTCATACAATAATCTAAAACAATACAAAAAGGCCTGGTGTCTTTCACAATTTTCTTCTGTATCTTCCAAACTCATTTTCGGAAGGAAGAAGCAATATATATAGATAAAAATCCCACCGCCTGGCTGGCAGGCTAATAATAGAAAAGATTATGAATCACAAGCAATGATGCTTGCAGCAATGATCTCCCATGGCCATTGCAACAGAAAAGATTTTGAGCATGGAATGTGGTCATTTGTGAACCAAATGCATCCCCTGTGAATGATGACAGTGGTCTCAGTAGAAAATAATGCTGACATGTTTCACCTACCCACAAAGGCAATTAGGACACGTGGCAATATGGTGGGGCACATTGTTCACTCTTTCCTTCTTCTTGATGAAGTTCCCGTAGAAGAGACATGTGGCGATAGGTCAGGGCTTGTTTGTTGATTCCTCCTCCTTGTGATGAAAATCCCCTGCGGTGAAGACACGTGGAGGCAGTCTCTACCAATGACACTGACTGGGGATCCACCAAAAAGTGTATGCAGATGGATGCTATGTGGCATGCGGACAAGGCCCAAGAAGGAAGTGATGGGAAGCAGCTCTCAAATGCCCATGTTGCTGACACGTGGAAACATGCCAGGGGCCCGTAGGAGAGCAAAGGAAGGAATTCCTGCAAGGAGCTCCAAGCGGACACATGGCGGAAGTGGACAAAGCTTTTTAAAAAAGGGGCCGAGAAAATATGGAGTGTGGGCAAGGCTTAGCAAAATAAAAATAACCTGAAGGGAGCTTGAGGAAATTTATATCCACAGCTTTTGGCAACTACTAGGGGTGTTTCGCCTACGGAATAAGGAACCCAAAAAAATTTGGTTTGCAGACTAGAGTCTTATCCATTGGGCGATGCAATCAGAGCTTAGAGAGAGCGGTCTGCAAAGGTAGCCAATCAGCCTCAAATGGTGTCGATATGTCGCGCAAATTATCTTGTGCTTTGTGCAAATCAATCATTTCTTTGAATGGTAGCATCGTAGATATATTGGCCCCGGACTCGAGTTGGAAAAGTAGCCACGTTATCAGATGAGTGATGCCCTCAATATCCTTTGTAGTAGGGTGTTGACTGAAGCTTTGAAAAGTAGATGAGTCATGCTACTTCTCTTCAATCTTCACCGCAATCTACTTCGTTATGGCCACTGAGTCATCAAAAAGAAATAGGGAGGGCAGGCCCATCTGAGTTAGCTAGGAGAACCTCGCCCACATGTTTTTCATAGTTTAGCCTAGTGTGGCAATGCACTCACTAGCATGGAGGATGGCCGCATGGTAGTTGATGAACTCCTTTGTTGTTTTGGTAGTAGCTTTCTGGTCCCTGATCCCTGCGCTCGCTAAGTCCTCATCTGACACCGTGTATAGCTTATCTAGCCACTTTTTTGCCTCAGGAACCTTTTCTGCGTTGAATTGTGGAAATTGCTTAATCATTCCATGAACTTCCCTACCTAAACTTGTTGCCTCCTCCATAAATTGGAGCGTCAGCTGAAGATTCAGGCAAAAGGCCTTGACCTTTTCCTAGTATGAAACATATAGCCATTGGGCTACTTGAAGGAGGTCTAGCTAGGTAGCAAGGGGTTGGGGAAGATTCTTCAAAGATTTGATCTCTGCATCCCTTGAACCAACATCTTGTGTCATTTTCGCAAATCTTTTTGTTTGCGGCAGAAAGTTGTCCCTGTAGGTTCCTCAAATCGGCGAGCCAGTTTTCTTCAACCCGGTTCTTATTTGTCGACTCCCTTTCGAGGGAAGACTTCATCTCTTGGACTTCATTTTCCAATGGAGCCTATTAGTCCTAGAAATTTGTGTCCTTCTACTACATTTTTTGCTCTAATTGAGTGTGTTGATGCTCAAATTCATTTTTCGCTGCATCTCCTGCTCTGCCCAAGCCAACTAGTCCTGATATTCTTGGTTTTTTTGTTGCAGCTCGACGACCAGGTTGGGATCATAGGATTGGAACTTTGCAAGTTCCTCCCAAAGTTTAGCCTATTTTTTCTGTGCTTGTTATGACAAGCGCAAAATTTCTACATCTCTCGCCTTGTCCTTCGCTAGCAGGACCTTGACTCTTTCCTTGACAGTTATGAGCTCTTCCTCTCTTTTTTAGCTTGCAACTAGACTTGAGGAATCTGGTGGTCACTACTCACTGTGTCTCCTCCATGAGCTCAACCTTGTCTTGCAGACGTGCTATGCTCAAATGAAGCTCCATAGCATAGGTTGTAATCATCGGGTTGCATCTCTCCCTATGGTTTGATGACGGCTGGATACATGGTTACAAAATGCGGTAATTGCTAAGCCTCATTGAAAATAGTCTGCACCTTTGGTTCAGCCAGCTTTTTGGCATCCTTGGCGTTTTGCTTCTAGATCTTGATAGCCTGTGCTTGTTTTGTTTTATCGCCCTCTGATAAAAATTGTGTTGGCAACCTAATGAGCTCTCCTACAAAAGGTGCACCAAGAGGAAGAGAAAAAGGGAATGAGAGGGTAATGGTTCCAGATGATTTTTTCCTCGGAAGAGAGACTTTTTGCAGGGAGAATGGAGGAATATGCCAAAGCCCAGTCTATGAACTAGCAGGGGGCTCAAGGGAAGCGATGGTGGTAGTGGAGTCATGGCGAATGCCATCTACTGAATGGACTGGGTCAGAGCCAATACATTAGTAGTAAGAGGGGTATCAATGGTGGCCACAGAGGCAAAAGGTGAAGCGATAGTGGATGCAGACTAGGCTGAGGTGAAAGGTGGAAAGGTTCGTAAAGGAGTAAAAGCAAATGGCCCCGCCTAGGAGAATTGGGAGAAACATCTCGCAACCATTGTAGCAGAAGTGGAGAAGGAAGGGTCGACACTTGAAGTGATTAGTGACATGGAGACAACATGAGTAACTAAAGATTGTGAAGCAAGAGAAGAGGAAGAAAAAGTTACTTGCAATGCAAACAATTGCAATCTGTAGCTCATTACTAGCTCCGTGCTTATTTCGGGCTCCTGGCCTGTTGCAGGCTCCTATGAACCCTCTCAAGGAGTTGTATTTATGTGTTTCTTTTTGGATGGTGAGGAATCTTCCACCTTTATGGCCTCTGACTGTTTCAACTGAGTTGTTCTGGACCTTTTTGCAGTCCAAGTGCATGTAAGTGAGGCTCTCGACAGTGATATATTCACCCGCACATTCGAAGAAGCCTTGCTAGGTTGCTTTGTCACCTTTTCTTTTTGCTGCATTGGGGTCATCTATACTTCTTTCTCCTTCTCCTTTCCCTTCCCCTTATACATTCTAGCCTCATCTAGGTCGATATCTTCATCACTGCTTTCATCAGTATCCTCATGCTCGTCATTCCACAATTTATCAAATCTATCACTGGTCTATGCGTCCTGATAAGGGGCATCATGGCGTTTGATCCCTTGGTAGTATATCCATAAATCCTTAATCCTTTCCTCGCTCCATTTTTTGCTTCTTATCAAATTATTGCAAATGGTGGCCCCTATTTGGCTCTTCTCATCACACTTCGCTAAAGGAAAATAAAACTTGAGCCATGGCGGCCTATTATCTTCTATGGGAATGTGAACCAGGTCAATCAATAGATCATCCTCATCCATCAATGGATTTCACCGCTTTTCCTAGTAAGGCTGGGGGTTCTGAACTATCTTGATGTTTGTGCCTCCCAAAACATTTTTGGGGTCATACCACCATTTTTCACAAATCCATACTAGCCCTAAATGAGCCAGCTTTGCCTCTACCAGCTTATGCAACTGCTTCTTGGCCATTACTACCATTTTGAAGCTTAGTGGGCAAAAGAAAGATCATTTCTTCTTAGCCTTCCCTCTGTAAAAGGTATAGTCAATAATTGAGACCTATCGAAATGTCTCCAGGGCCAACACTTGATTAGTGGCGCATGTCAAAAGCTAGAATGGTTCCCTAGTAAAGCCACACACCTGAATGAATGTGAAATCCTCTCCAAAAACCAATCACATTTCAGAGTGAAACTCTGCATATACCGAGTTTGGTTGATAGAAAGTCGATAGAGGCC